>DWQW01008760.1:0-13601 GCA_018249695.1 Heliconius erato demophoon
TGATATTTACGATACTGTGTTAATTTGTTAATACGCATAGTATATATTTTAATAAAGATATTAATATAACTTTGAAGGAGTTAAATTTTAACAGAGGTAATAATTGTAATAAAAAATATGAGATGATAAAACGTAAGTAAAATTAAATAATATTAGTACTATTAGTAATTATTAATTTATATCAGATATTTATATCGTCGGCTTAGAGTACTACTTACTTGGTAGAGGGAAACCTCGGTTGACCTTCGAAAATATAGTATCAAAGACATTGGCTGGTATGAAAAGGAACCCCCGAGGACCTCCCGAAGGATATGTAAGAAAAGATTGATGACAGCGGACGAGGCGAAAAAGGTATGCAAAGACCGAAGCATTTGGCGCTCCGTTCTCTCTGACTACCCACTAAGGATAAAACGTTAAGCTAGATTAGATAATTATTTAAAAAAAACATCTTCATGTTGTATCCCGCACACAGCAGGGTAGGCAGAGGGAACCTAGTGTTAAAACACTCCGTTCCCCACCGCCGAGTTTTGGAGGTAATAATAATTGTATTACATAAGTTTTACACATGCCATTTCATTTACTCTCCACACTCTACAATGTGAACCATTTAAATGTACTGCGAACTGCCTGCGGCGGAATTTAATAAAAACATCTCAGCTTAATTGTGTTTATAAAACAAATTTACGACGCGAATACTCATAATGTCAACTCGTTTATGATAAAAATGTAAATATGAAGCAGTAAAATTATTTATTACTCTCACATGTTAGCGTATCACGTAAAAGTCATTTAAAAGGTTTTATTTGATTTTTTTTGTGGAACTTATACTGAAATTATAATATGTAAATATGGTTATAATTGTTACGAAATTCTTCTCTAGAGTATCGATGTTAGAAAATTGAGAGGATTTAAAAATACATTTGTTTTATATCTCTATATATTAGGTCTTACAGATAATTTGGATGTCGTTTCTGAGTCCACGCTGCTTCTAAAGTTTATAAATTATGAATGATGAAGATTATGTTTGGTATCTAAATATTGTTTTATATGTTCCCTAGATCTGCAAAGTAATTCGAATAAATATAAATTTATATATTACTATACACGAAATTAATAATAAGTAAGTAAACAAACTGCGTACTTTTGTGGAACAAAAAGTTTTTCCTTAAAATAAACTTAGTTCTTTAATTAAATCGATTTAGCAGCCTTTTAATTCACAATATTAGATGAATATTAATAATTTCCAACAAAATTTATTATGTAAGATAAGGCGACAAATTTATTATTTCCTTTTATACAATATTCTTTATGGTATAATTCGAATATACTTATCTTCATTGACATTTAATTTAGGTAGATATATTTTTCTAATATTCAAATATTATTCTTTTAACTTTTCTTTTCATTTTCATATTAAAAGTCAAGTTTTCATTTACAAAAAGTTCACCTAAGTGTTAATTAAAATTCTGCCATCTAGCATAAAGTAGTGTGACTTATTATACAGTATGTTGATAAATCTATTTGGCACGGGCACTGCATCGTACAAGTTTATTAGTCGAACAACTCGTGGACCCGGTTGAGTGATGACGCCAAATGAGAGATATCTCTCACTAAAATTAGTATTCATAAGCCGACACAGACTACATAAATAATATCAAATATTTGACATACTACGTATCGTGAGCAATATATATTTTTTCATGTAAATAATATATGAAATAATATATTCTGTATATAACATGTTATTTTTATTAATAAATATTCTTTAGTATTGTAAGAATGTACGATAAATTATGCCTTATCTGATGGCGTATCTGTATTGTATTCTTGATTTTAATAACAAATTTGAAAAAATATATATAATATTAATTATATATAAAGCAAAAGTAAAATTTCGTATGATATAGAAAATTATCATAACTAAAAATTGTAAGAATTTGAATAAAATTCTTACGTTTCGCTACGTGGTAGAATTAAAAAATAGATATTAATTTTTCGCTTTCTTAATATCATACTAGATTAAATATTATTAAAATAAATTTTAAAATTATAAGCATTTTGAATTCACAAATCCAAACAAAATATACATAAGAAAAAATCTTAAACACAGACTATAAAACCCAAATTCCTCCAGACCACTTTGTCATATAATACAAGACAAGCCAACAATCGCAATTGGAACACGTTATTAACGACTGGCCGTCTATTAAACTATTCTGTATTCGAGTCGTCTGGTTGTCATGTTACTTTGAGAATATTGCTACAGTTCTTGGCCACAAATATGATGCCACCCCCGAGGTAGCACCATGTTCCACTTCATAGTTTGCTTATTAATTGCAACTTATTAATATGTATTTACATAGTTTTGACTGCTCACACATAATATTCATGTTAAATAGCATATATGGTTAGTTCATAACGTTTTATACCCATCAGTTTATTTGATAAGATTAATTAAATAAATCAGCTTCACGCTATATCCCGCACACAGCAGGGTAGGCAGAAGGAACCTAGTGTTAAGATACTCCGTTCCCTACTTCCTGCCGAATTCGGAGGCATTGCGTGTTGAGTGGCAGAACTCAACGCCGCGCTTAACCCCGACACCACAGCGAAGAAATGGAAATATAAATTTAACTATATATTTCATCTCGTCGAGTGGGGATCGAACCCTCAACCAGTCGGTTTTACAGTCACACTTCGTACCGCCGCGCCACGACTGGCCTCATTATCAATTAGGTCTCTTATAAATATGCCTTGAAATCTAGAAGAGTTGCCAATATGTAAAACAATCTAATAAGGGCTATATACGTACTAATATTATTCTATAATTTTTAGTAGTCAGCAATCTCCAATCGTCAATAAGTCAATAATATAATAATTCGTCAATAAATATCGATCAATTTAAGGAATTTCGGTGTACAAAGTAAGTTGAATTGTTTGGAATATTTTTGTGCATAAATTATAATAATAATTATTATTAAACATTTATGACTACAATCGGTATGTATGTTATTAATATAAACGACAAAATAATAATTTTCACCAACAAAATCTATTATTACTCAAATCCCACGCTTATTTTAACCTTGCACATACTAAAACTGAAACGGTCACAAGTGTTAGCAGAATCGTGTAGCCATTTTATGAAGAATATTCTGTGACCAGTGGACTGTCTACAGAAAAATATTCCTTATTCACAAGTATTAAGGCATAAGGTGAAGGAATATACCGGGACCACTGTACCGGGTTATCTTCTCATCAGATTAAGATAGCGGTAAGGTCAAGATCGGCACGAGCGGATACATGGAGTAAAGAAGTTGCCACAATGCTGGCATTTGCATCTTACATCTTTTGTATGGAAAATGGAACATCTAAATGTCAGTCATGTTTCGTTATTATATATACTGATGATTATGATGTTAAGATTTATTGTACAGATAATAATTAATACACATCTTTAGCAGCACGTATAGCAGAAATTAAAATTTAAAAAGAATTTGTTTATTTAAATATTTTTATTATATAATTTATGAGGTAATTAAATGCATAAAATATTTACAAAACAATACATTGATCCAATCTATTACGCAATTCTTCAAATTGCATTTCCTCGCATTTTTCATTTATCACCCACATAAAAAATAACTTTTTTTTTCTATTTAAAAAGTAAATTAGTAATTAAAAAAAATCATTTAACACAAAAACTTTAATTAAGCATACACAATTAAATAACCCATTCGACTAAACCATGCAACAATTAGCGTCACTACAATCACTAGATATAGATGTTAGTATTGTAACAATACAGATAGTCAGAGCAGCGGTACAGCGTAGTTCTTATTCAGTTAGCTAGTACACAGCATTCGTGACTTACATTCTGTATAAAACAATTCTCGGACAAAGGGTACGGCCACGAGTCGCCAACAAAGGAACAATGTGGTACAGGAGATGCTTGTGCTTCATTTCGATTGTAGACAAGTTAGATTTCAATTCACGTTGTATAGCTTTGTATACGGAGTACGATTAGGTTTAATACGACAGTTGTGAGTTCGATTCCCGCTTGGAGGAATGAATAATATTTATTTCCTTGCTCTGGTACAGATAAATATAGACTACAGATACTGAGTTCTGCCGCTCAATACGCAATATATAAAAACATGGATAGAAAGAGAGAAAGGAGTGTCTTTACCCTATTTTTCAACGTATACACTGCTTATACCCTACATGTAAGTACTAAAAAAACTATGTATAGCTACATACTTTCAGAGCAGGCTTTGAAGCGCTCATATTAATAAAAGATCTCTCTACGCTAGCGTAACCTACTTTCCCATTAATTAATCGAGTAATCACTTTCCATGATGAAATGAAAACATTGATGCTACCTCGTACTTTTCACTTACGAATATTTGGTTTTAATTACAGGTATTGTAAAAGAATTTTAGATTGTATACGATCAGCGGGCTTAATGTAATTTCCTTGTAATTTTTTAAGATCATGTGACGAATGTTGACCTTATTGCAGTGGGCTGTCTATTAATATTTTCATGTTCACATATTTCTATTTATTTTAGGAAAAAGTCACTCTATTCCTTTCTTTTCGCTCACTCGGTATGGAGCTAGATCTAACTCCCTATTTCATTCAACTTGAACGAGACACACTGTAGAAATTTCAAGAAGTCATAACCTGTATAAACATTTTGGACAATCTGAAATAGAGATCAATTGAAACTATTATGATCAGAAATTGGTTATAGTATTGTACTCCCGCAGGGTTTCCTATAATGGTGATGAATCTATCTTACTGTAGTCAGTCAGTCTCCAGACCACCCACTAGTATAACTGTATAAGATGTAAAAACGTATCGCTTTATCCATAAATCGTATTCCATTGATGCTATTGCTTATTTAATCTGCTACGTAAAATTGAATGGTCAAAATATATGTCAAAAATGACTGTCATGATCGAAATGATGAATGACTGGTTGTTATAACAAAGCTAAAGATAGTATTTTTGTTGCGATTGACAATATATTTACTCAGTCAATATGTTTATTTTTAGTAATATATGTATTTATTTACTTTAAACAAAAAAAACAACATATATTATGGTTAGCTCTGGACTAAAGCTATGACACATGTAAACATGTGAAATATTTACTTTACCCAGAACAAGATAGGCAGGAGGTAAGGCATTACGTTTCCTTCTATCCACCAAATTTTCAAGGCATTGCATATTGAGCGGCGATTTAACGCAACTCAACGCGCCACTATGTCTACCAGGGAAACATTTTAATATAATTACTTCATCAAGTGAGAATCGAACCCACAACAGAAAATTCAAAGTCAGATACTGTTCCATTGCGTCGAAACGGCCTCAGATTGTATGGTGATAAATATGTCAAATGTAAAATATCTTTAACACTATTGGAGCCTCCATATAGTCCTTTCCTTTGTTTAGTCAGCCCGCTTTCTAACTAGACTGTCTAGATGGTCGTAAGGATGAAAACAGTCGTATATCACCTGTTCAATTCTACCTATATCACAATATATGAGAATTGACTATTTTTTACTAAAATAGTTATTACTTATATTACCACGTTTAATGTTATTAAAATGTCATTAACAAAAACTATATACTTACATCTACGATCAATACAACCAATATAAAACATCTCTACGCCAAGATTGTCGCGACTCGTATAAAAATGTGCATGTGAAATAAACGTCCACATGCATCACATTATTTATTGCAGCACTAAATAACGATAACCGCATGCATTGAATCGGTGACCTATAAAATAAAATATTTATGAATGCAAAGGTTCGGATGAGCATATGCTAACTAACCTGTCTATTTTAAAGGTGGAGGCCGGATGTCTATTACAATGCAAATTATCTCTGTCACCACAATGGACGGGTTACCTGTCTAAAAACTTTTTGTCCAGCTTCCGACCCCGAATCGGACGATGGCCGAGTTTGCCCGTTGCAACGTTGGTAACTATTTCCTAGCATTTTGTTCTGGGCAATTATATAAAACATTTAATTCTCATTCTAAATTAGGTTTCCAATTTAATTTGGTAGCCACTTTTTGGACACGCTACAAAATTTAATTATAGATTTTAGATAATTGCGGGTATTATAGAAATAATTATGCTAAATGTGGTGAGTGAGCTGCGTTTTGTATGGAAATACACTATTTCAATATCTGAGTATTTTATCATAAATTTCTTTTAAAAATATATTTTGTAACTTTTTTATTTAATTAACCTCGACGCAAACAGAAGGATTTTATAAGTGATGAGTCTATGACTAAGTGTATGTAAAGTCTGTGGTATCGTAGATCCCCAACGGACGAAAGGATTTCAATCTATAATATTGTGACTCAATCGAAATGTTTTTAGCTATGATTGAAGAAAATATGTTCAGTCGTTACAATATTTTTAGCTCTTTTCTTATTAGTAAAAGGATATTTAAAGCAACTTTCATTGGTCGTATCTTGTTACTTTACCAATATTGCCTATACAAGGTAACATTGTCTGATAATCTGATACTATAGTAAATAATGGAAATGTGGAATCTGTAAGTTTGGATATGGGTTAGAGATATTGTGTTTAGACTCTTATTATACTACTACTTATTATATATTATCGTAATGGCCCCAATGAATAGGATGTAGATGTGTGCACTTAATGCAGCAACATTACCTCAGAATTCTCAATTCTTTACCAGTTTGCTGAAAAGGCTTAGGGCTCACTGTAACGGCTTGTTAGTATTTAATTTTTTATGTGTCGGCGGTATTTTAAATTTTGTGAATGTATACTACTATAACCGCTTTTAACTTATACAATATCATGATAACAACCATTTTTCACATCACAGCTATCTAACGTTAACCTTTCAATAATACCTATTTATTAAACCACATTTTTACTGTTATGAATGTACGTATCAAACAAAATCTATTGAAATTTTGAAACAATATCGAATAGAACACATTTTCATATACCAATTAAAATATTTACCTAAACAATTTAGTTTCTATTATAATAATTTGAAATAGCGAATTTTGATACTTGTACAGTTGGACAATTAACGTTATTATCACCACAATGTACTGATGATGTGTACTAAAGTGTATGGACATAGGGTGACCAAGCGGCAAATTTTAATTGCGTCGTCCTATCGTGCACCAACACATACAAATATTGACTAAACTCTTAATAAAGCATAATGGACACAGTACATCATTGTGAAAACACCGAACTGCGTTTAACTTTGGACAAGGTGATGAATATATTTCAGTTTTGCTAATCGATGAACATTATGAAACACGAAAAATATTTTTAGATATCATTGCGTTGGATGTGGTCGTAAAACCACTATTATTTTAGTATGAACTTTGTGTGATATTTGTTTACTTTTATATTTTATAATCTGTGAGTGTAAACTAAATATTTTTTGCCATAATTTCACCTAACATATTAAGAGACGTATTATTTGGCTACAAAATAATATTTGCTAAATACGTGTCTTAAAGAAGAAATTCATATTTTTACAAACTATAATATTAAAATCTTACTGACTGTTTATAGTGCATAACGTAATAAATAAATGATTAGATTCAATTAATGGGAATTATATATTATAGATATTTCCTCGGTCTAATTACACAAAGTGCGACTTTGGGTTTCGCCTTAATTTAATAACGTCCGTAGATGGTCTGAATAATGAATGAAATATCATTTCACTAGCTTTTCTCTACATAACCCGCAATATATTATATATATTTAGTAATGATAGATATAAAAGAGGCTGTCATGGTATAACAGCATAGTGTCTGACTGTAAGCGGTATCAGCATTCGATTCCAAATTGGGAGTGTTAATTATTTTCATTACCTATATCCAAATCCAATCAATATATAATGTCTCGAAAACTAGACGTTTCGTCGGCAACAGAGGTTTTTAACACTAGATTCCCTTTGCTTATATACGCGGGATATAAGCATTATGCTAAAAAAAATACAAACAAAAAAGTAATGTTAAATGTATATATTTTTTGGAACTTTAATTAACCTTTAAAGCCTATGGCCAAACGTCCCTTATGATAAAAATACTACCTTGATAATTAGATAATAAATATTTATAAACGAATAGCAGGTATTTCATCATGCTGTCGATGCTCTGTTGCATTTTTTTGTTAAATCTTATGATAAGTATATTACGTTGTTATATAAAGTGCACTTCAATCCGTGTGAAATAAGGTTGAAATTTGCATAACGTCTTAATTTCCTAAGATATTATAAGGGGAACCGTGAATAATCACAAGAATACTTCTTTGCAACCGCTTTGCAAATGAGATTTCACAGTTACCTAGTTAGGGGTAAATGTGATATAACTTTACAATGCGTTGTTATTGTTACAGGTAATGTGAGTTATAAGTTATGTGGTGTTATAAGAGGCTTTAGTTTAAGAGCAAAACAGGATATATTTTTTAATAAAAAATGTTTGTCTTTTGTATAAATTGGATATTAGACTAAAAACTATATGATATTCTAGTTAAGATTTTTTACTAATCCCATGAAAGCAGGTAGAGGAATTTGTATTAAGACACTCCGTTCTCAACTTTCCGCCGAATTTTTAGCATTGGTCTTGTTACCAGAGCGAAATAAATGAAAATTTTAATAAAAATAATTCATTTCCTCGCGTGGGCATGGAACCCACAACCGTAGTGTCACAGGCTTGTGCCACTGCGCCACGACGGCTCTAATTATTTGTTTTTTATATAATGACTCTAAATAGCTTTATAACTATATCTACTTACCATTTTATTGCCCTCTCTGGATTCGGCCATTCGAAATAAAAATTTAATTAGATCATGTCTCTTTATAAAATATATTAGACTTTCTTTACAACATCCGCCTTAACATTTATTTTCAACAATTTTATTATTTACATATATATACTAAAAAGTGTATCTAGTAATATATGTAATTTTTGTGTAATGTGTAATTTCGCCGGCCAGCGAGTAATAACTTCCTAATAACGCAAAAAATAGAAATCTAAAAACGTATTTTTTTGTCACTATATTATTCTTTACACGCTCGCAAAAAAAAGCAGATGCGAAAATATAGAAGTCGCCAACATTTTTTATGTCAAAAATGTAAACTTTATCTGATTAATACTTCTGTCCATAAAATAAAAGATAAGAAGTCATTTAGCAAAGAACACCGCAAAAGTAATAGATCTTTAACGAACTCGTAAAGACTTTATGGAGGAGAGACAAGAATGTCAGACAATAAAACAATAAAAAAAAAACAAAATACAAAACAAAGAAAACTATAAATTAGTTGACATAGAGCCTCACAAACTGTACCGGCCCACAGACTGGACCGACATTGGGCTGTTAAAAGAAATTTATTATTCATCAAGACCAGAACAGCCTCGTTGTCGTAAATTTTTGTGTAATACGAGTAGATTGATACTAGATGATAGTTGAAAAGCACTAAATAAAAACAATTGGTCATTTTTATTAGGTAAAATATGTAGAAGAGATATTATTTAAACATATGGAAGCACATTGTAGTAATTGAGTATGAATGTTGATTAAATATATACAAAGAAAGCTTAATTAATTAATAATAGTAATGTATATGTTTTTAAAAATTACTAATTTTAAGTTGTAATTGACGTAATTCTTGCATAATATAGATAAGGATAAATATTTTCGTGTATCGTAATGCTCTGTACTAATAAAAATCTATTTTAGATATTTCATTTTTATCTAAAAGCATTGGGAAAACATAAAAAAAATATTTGTGCTCCCCGGCGCCTATACGCCTTAAACCTACACTCATCATTAACAGCCATACATTGTTTTAATAACAATCTTAATCACGGCGTTGAGTTCCGCCACTCAACACGCAATACCTCCATAATTCAGCGGAAAGTGGAGAACGGAGTGTCTTAACCCTAAGTTCCCTCTGCCTACCCTGCTGTGTGCTTGATACAGCGTGAAGCTGATAAAAAAAGCAATTTTAATAAAAAAAATACTCTGTTGATTGCACTATTCAATAAATTCTCATATCAAACTAGACAAAAGCGAGATCACTGACTGAAAGCCTATTGTTTTACAAACTAAATGTATAACTTCCTAAAGGCGCTTAAACAAATCTTGTGCCAATATTATTTATCTGTCAAATGTTACAATTAAATTGTGATAAGTTTGATTATTATTTAGACTTTCATAAATCGATATTACTGTTTAAGCTTATATCGATTAATTTGAAATTAATTAACGAAAAGTAAAGTTTTGAACATTTTATTTATCTAGTCCTTGTGAAATTTGATTTAAAATTCGTTTAAAATGTGTTGTTGAAAAGGTTTATTTCAAGACTCATCTTATTTATTGTATATTGATTAAATGTATGTAAATGATATCTTTTTCTAATTAAAATATATGGGAATTAGGCGATTAAAGCATTAAAGATATACAATACTTAATTTTTAGGTTCACATTCGTTCTTTTAAAAGAGATAAAATTTATATAATCACTAGGAAAATAGCATAGTCTTTTATATAGTAATTAGCATCTAGCCACTAGCAGCTACTTTTTATTTGATCTTAATAAATTCTCGCAATTTTCAGGTTAAACAAAGATAAAGAGTAAGTACCTTTTAAGTTTCTTGTTTATTTAAAATCATTTTATGTTAACATGTATAAACCATCCTCCTAATGTTATTTAACCCTATGTTTCTCTACACAGCACATATCAAATGTGCCAGACAATGTTCAAGTAGTTCTATACATGTATATGTATGCATGTATGTACACATAATAAGCGATGTTTCCTACATTCAAACGAAATATGAATATACAAATGACACATATGTTTTTGTAAAATGCGTAATAAATTCTGGAGGTATAAAGTGGCGAAATTTAACGCCACGCTTTACCTCACTACGAGAAGAAATGAAAATATTAAATAGTTCGATCTCCTGAGTGGGATTCGAATCCAAGACCGTCGCATACACAGTCACACTTCACCTCCTCTTCGTAAAAAAGATCGAAAATAAAATCATTTTTTTTCTTATACTTTCAGCTAAACGTGTTTTATAGAAGAATCAAACAAGAAACCGAATAATCACTGAACTGTACATGCACCTACAACCCTATTCATTACAAATAAAATATTTAAGTAAGGAAACTTGTAAAAAGATTAAAATCGATTACAACGTCGACCGAACATACATACATATATAACTATATATTTAGTAAATTTTTGTTAGAGAGCAAACTAAGTCTCAATAGAATTGTCGATTGTCCCAGATTAACGAACCATATCATTACGGCAAATGAATCG
This sequence comes from Heliconius erato demophoon, assembly GCA_018249695.1. Lineage (NCBI taxonomy): Eukaryota > Metazoa > Arthropoda > Insecta > Lepidoptera > Nymphalidae > Heliconius > Heliconius erato. The sequence continues at coordinate 11,359 of DWQW01008760.1, forward strand.
GCCGAGAGATCTTATCTACCCATCAATGTCAGTTCAAAATCTATTACAAGCTGTTAGTATGTTTTAAAATGAAACATTAATAACATACTTAATATGATGTTTTGAATATGATGTTTGGATTAAAGAGTTTCGTGGACCGCTCCACATAAAGCGATGATAGAACAAAGGCCGCCCCTATTTCATTAAAAATTAGAAATCAGAACACTCAACACACCTTGTATGTTTGTGTAAGTTGTTTCATAAATATTTTTTAGCGGGTTCCCTCATTTTTCGGCTTAGCAGTGTAGGTTGAGAACCTACTGTCTTTTTTTAACTTCACGCTTTATCCCGCACCTAGGCAGGGTACGCAGAAAAAATATAGTTACCTGGAGTTACGTTCCTCATTTTCTTCACTTAGACATTTCCGTATCCCACTTTCTGCCGAATTCTTGAGACAATGTGTTTTGAGTGGCGGAACAAGGCTGCGATTCATCTCGTTACCTGAGAGAGTAAATGAAAATGTTAAATATCTGAATTCGAGACATGCGTATGGGAGGGAGGCTAAACCTAAGCTTAACCTATGCTAAACTTAACGCGACGATTTGCCATGTTGGAGCAATTATCTCGTATACAGCAGAGGTAGGCAGAGGCAACCTAGTAATAAGACACTCCGTTCCCCACTTTCCGGTGATTTTTTCTAAGCATTGCGTGTTTAGAGGCGGAACTCAACGCCGGTCTTGGCGCTAGAGCAAAGAAAGAAATATATTAAGAAATAATATTTCATTACCTCGATTGGGAATAAGGGAATCCACAACCATTACGTTACAATCACACTCTGGTGCCGCTGCGCCACAACGGAATAAATAAAGCAAAGATATGAAAATAAATCGCTAAACGGACGCGGACTTGATCATGTGGATCGAACCCATAGCCATTGCGGTTACAGAGGCCCTCTACATCTTTTATAAATTAAAATTAAATGTGCTTCAATTTAATGATATTTTAGTATCTATTATAATTATTTATATACACCTATTTTACTATTTTCGATGACGACCCAAGGCTGCAGATATTTATAATAGCGACATTTAACCTTATATTATTACATTTTGTAATCTTTTTCTTTGTATTCTCTTAAAGCAATATGAAGGTACTACATTTTAATTTTTTACTACTTACTTTCATATTCTTTACTTTTCATTTACCCTTTTTTCATTATAAAAGTGTATTATATTAAGAAGGCGCTTGCTGTGAAAAAATAAACTGTAGCTACCATTAATATTTACAAAAGATCTCTTTGAAATTGAACCTCGTGCATTCAAAGATAGAGATCTAAAGCAACAAAAAGTGAATAAACCAGGCTAACAACAAAGGATGCATTTAGTCTAAATGGATCAAAACCCTTATCAGTACGGAGTCATCAATTCTGATACGAAGTGACTACAGATAGTATGGGACAAGGGCGGTCCTGTCCCTCTCGCAATCGATGTTTGAGTGTCAGAGGCAGTTTTAGTCAATGCATTATATTAAAAAATAAAATTAATTTATATGTACATATGTATTGCAAAAAGTAAATACTTTTTATTTTTAATTTGCTAATTATTATGTTTTATCTTAGTTATTTTTATTTTTCACTCTTAAGGCAAAGAGAAACTAGTGTTAATACACTTTGTGACACAATTAAATATTTAGTGGTGGAACTCAACGACGCACTGTACCAAATGAATATTGATTTGCTTAACTTAATCTAAAGTAAATATTAAAGTGTATTGATATTTTTATCCTCACATTGAGCAAGTGAGCAAAATGAATTTAGAAAAAACAGCATAAATGTTTATGCATTTTGAAAACTCACGAAATCGAACCAAAATTCAACTCCTCATACATATGTACATACAAGTCACAAATGCCTTTTTTTCTTTCGTGCTTCTTTCTTTAGCTTCACACTGTATCCACTGTGTAAAGACACTCCGTTTACATCAAGACATTGTGTGCTTAGTGACGAACCTCAACGCCGCAATGGCAGAATACAACGCCGCATTTTTTAGCTACTTAATAAAAATCTAACGTTACCATAATAAAATATTATTATGAATAATATTCCTCGAATTTCTTTGATATGTACCGTTTTCTTTACCCAGGTAAATTCACTTACACGAACAAACTCAATTACCTGAAGCTAAATGAAAATGTACTGTCACTGAGCACTTTTGATTAGTATCTCTTCATTAAGAACGAGTGTTTACTGAAATTAAGATATCCGA
>DWQW01008761.1:0-13601 GCA_018249695.1 Heliconius erato demophoon
CTGCCACTCAACACGCAATGCCTCCAGAATTCGGCAGAAAGTGGGGAACGGAGTGTCTTAACACTAGGTTCCCTCTGCCTACCCTGCTGTGTGCGGGATACAGCGTGAAGCTAATTTTTTTTTTTTATGTACATATATGCAGCCATGCTGGCGTTTCACTGTCTCATCAATGCAGTAAAATCACCGATAATTCTGTTACCGTCAGCAATATTCTATTTCGTTTCTTTCGTCTTTACTAAATCCTAATACATCAGTGTATTAGGATTTCTTTATAATAATAATTTTCTTTTCTTATTGAGATAAGTATAGCAAGAAACATCACATACATCAGCTTCACGCTGTATCCCGCACACAGCAGGGTAGGCAGAGGGAACCTAGTGTTAAGACACTCCGTTCCCCAATTTCTGCCGAATTCTGGAGGCATTAAGTGTTGAGTGGCACAACTCAACGCCACGCTTAACCTCGACACCAGAGCGAAGAAATGGAAATAAAAATTTAAGTAAATATTTCATCTCCTCGAGTGAGGATCGAACCCACAACCAGTCGGTTCTACAGTCACACTTCGTGACGCTGCGCCACGACTGGCCTCGAAAACAAACTTTTCTAAAATAAAGTTTGTATAGAACCACGGTATTCAAATATTCTTCTATTACACAATTATACAATAATATACGAAGAAATAGATAAGAATAATATACGAAGTACGATAATTGAATTAGTTACACTAATTAAATGTTTCTTGTTCGAGTGCAGAATGCTGATATATAGATATATTTTTTAAATAATGCATAAAACATTTATTAAATTAATAAAATAAATATTACACTCCCTACGATATGTTTGACAATATACATTTTTGTATAGAATGGCATGCACGTTGCAATGACGGAGTAAGTAAATATTTCACATTTTCTTATCCTCCTTATCCTCTGGTAACGAGGCAAAGCGGCGTTGAGTTCAGCCACATGGAACCCAATGCCTCCAGAATTCGACGGACAGTGATAATTGGAAATATTTTCATGGGAACGAATGGTCTTAACGCTATCACGTTTTTAATCAAACGCTGACCCACTACGCCGTAATGATTTGGACCACAACATATTTCCTAAGTAAAACTTTGAATCCGCGAAAATAACATACAACCAACATTTTTACAGCTGGGTCATATAATCTATATAATTTATTATTAATTTAATATTATACTAAAAGAAAACAATTTTTCGCAACCACCATAAAACTGGTAAATCATACGCTTGGTCAAGATTATAACAAAAAAATATATACACTACAAATTATGCTTCATATTTTCTCATCTAGTGGACAAAGTAAGGGTCAAATGTGTTTTGAAAGGACGTCGACATTTTTCTTAATAGTATTTTAGGCCACGATACCTAAATATTTTATATTACAAGTAATAATAGGCTCGATTGTAGCACATTTTCAGTAAGAATTGTATACAGTTATATTTTATACATATTATATATATATATATATATATATATATATATATATATATAGATATATATAAAAGTTTGTAATGATTTTTTTACTTTTCTGATTGTTTCCTTTATTTGTATTGTAAGATCTTACTTTGTCCTAAATTTCACAACTGTAGGTTTACGAGAAATACATTTTGATTACGCGGCGAATTTTATACAAAATGATGATGAACGATACCAAAATACTCATATTTTTTTTGACTGCATTGTATTAGAAGCTTAATTTCTATGCTCCAAGGACCTGTAAACCAGAATATCTGATATTAATTTCACCATACATCAACGCGATCTCAAGTTCTTGAAAGGTGAAAAAGACGCAAAGACAGACCACAAAGTGATCCTTTAAGAGTTCCGTTTTTTTTTATATTAAATTACAGAACCCAAAAAAAAAAATTCAGTTTGGTTATCTGTACTGCTATACACTAAATAAAACGTAATTATGAGATAAACCTATCCAAAAGAAACCAATTTCAGTGTAGGTTTAGTGAATTTTCGAGTAAATATTTTTTTAAAACTGCATCGCCACCGAACTCTTTTAATCAATAAAAATAGTATTGGGAAATTTTCAAAATAGCATCACACAAAATTAAATTATAAGACATCAAATGTTATGATTATTTTATCATCTCATTACATCTCTCTTTTGATATCAACAACAGCAATAGAAAAAAAACTAAAACATGTCTACAAGAATAATAAAAAGTTTGACGTAAAGTTGATGTTAACACCGACATAAACAAACTTATGTATATAAGTTCTATGAAGGGAATAATGATGAAACCAAGCATATGAATGTTGTTCATTGGAACCTCGCCAACTTGAATATCAATATGCTAAAGCTGTTCAACTTTACGGTGAGGCCGTCGTTGCGTGGCGGCACAGCATCTAACTATAGACTACGACGACGACGATTGTGGGTTTGACTCTCAATCAGGAATATGATTCACTTTTATTATTTTGTCAGCGAACTCATCTAGAAATAATAAGTTGAAGCATAAAAAAATGGACAAAAACTATAAAAAAAGGAAAAAAATAAGATATATGGTCGGGGCAAAAGTATTTTCCTATTGTTCATAGAAAGGAAAATATTTTTTTTTTAGTTATATTTTTTTTATTATTTATAATATAATGTGCCGTTTTGATCAATAACTTGTTGCCATCTTATGGGTGTGCCATGATCCCATCAGTCCCATCCCATCAATCCCAGGCAAGATCTCTTAATTTTTGCTGCGTGGCCATAGATGAGTGTGGTCTGGCGTTGTCATGGTGGAACACCACGTCCTTCCAATTCACCAGCTCCGGGCTGTTTTTCTCAATAGCTTTTTAACCTCATCAGTTTCTGACAGTAGATGTCAGAATCGATAGATTTACTCGGTGGCAAAAGCTCATAGTGGACGATTTCGTTTCCAATCCCACCATACACGTAGCATGACTTTGTTCCAAGTCAGGCCGGGCTTTGCCACGGTCTGTGGGGCTTGTCCATGGTTCGACCATGATCTTTTTCGCATATTGTTATCGTAAGTCACCCATTTTCCATCACCCGTAATCAACTGTTTAAGAAATGGTTGGAAATTGCAACGTTTCAACAAAGAATCGCAAATGAAAACACGTTGCATTAGGTTTCTCTCAGTGAGATCATGTGGTACCCAAATGTAATGGTTTTGTACCCAGACTTTCGTAAATGACTTAAAAATATTTTATGATCAACATCCAGTTCTTCAGCAATGTCGTTGCTACTAATATGTCGATCTTGCTTCACTTTCTCAAAGATGATTTTAGCTGATTTTATCTGTGACAGGGCGTCCAGGCGTCATCCAGAGCGAACCCTTCTTTCACACTAAAATTTCCAGACTTGAAACGCTTGAACCACAATTGATAAGAGATTATATTTCCTTCAGAACCCTTAATAAAGGTGAGACTCATAAATATCTTAGAATGTCTGAAGAATTGGGTATTGATGAATAGAACATAAAGCAATTGGTGAAGGAGTGTTTCTTTGTTCGCCTGAAAAAAGTGCTTGGCAGCCTTTTATCTGGTGGCAACAAGGTGCGTGCTTTTAACGATTGGATTGTGCCGCTTCTAGTCTATACTTTTGGCATTGTAGGATGAACACAGATTGAGTTAGACTCTGTAGATCGCCAAATATATAAATTGTTGACGACATACCGAATGCCAATTGTCCGCGTTTGTGTGTAATGAGACTGTATATCCCACGTAAGTGTGGAGGTCGAGGCTTTTTGATAGTCAAGAACCTCCATAACCACGAGGTTTGCATTCTTAGAGAATTATTTCTCACGATTGACGTGAATATGCATAACGCTGTAATAACAGTTCACAAAGGCCTTACTCCTCTTTCCTTTGACAAAGATAATTAGCGTAGGCCTATAGTTCTACTTCTGATCGCATGGCTGTATTGAAGAGCAAGGAGGTGCATGGTAGATTCCATAGAGTCCTAGTGAGCCCGGACGTAGATACTGCTTCCTCTTTATCTCGGTTACAGTTCGGGGATCTTTTCGAGGTTTTTTCTGTGCAATTATGGGCGAAGTTATCAAGATACGGAACTACCAGAGACATATTATGAAAGATGGCACTAACGGCACCTGATGGGCGTGTCATCGATCTGGGCAGTCCCTCAGGCATATTGTCTCTGGTTGTTCTCATTTTGCTAACGGTGAGTATTTGCATAGACACAATCAAGTACTTATTTAGAAAACGTATAAAAATTTGAACGGACGAACGGGGACTCAAACCCCGAAAACCGATTTTTGCAAATTTCCGCAACACAAAGTTAATTAATAAAAACTATCGTCTGGCAAGAGAAAATGCTATTTAATAAATATTTATCTTTCCTAAGTGTGGAATAACACTCTAAAAAAGTTAAATAATTGATAATTAACAACTTACGATACAAAAAGTAATTCTAATAACTAAAAAAACAATTAAAAAAGATCTAATAATCTCCAAACGGCTGAATATATTTTCTTAAGTCTTGGTTAAATACACTCTTAATTAAATGACCTTTCGAATGGGGACCGTGTGGGGACTACATTGCTAATGACACAATATAGAAACACATTTACACAGACACGTCAAACTTAAAACACCCCTTTGGTTTCTCATTGGAGGATTAAAAAATGTATACCAAGCAGGAACATGACTAATTATGATTAAGTTTTACTTCATTAGAGGCCGGCACAAGCAAGTTATTGTAGACACGACAGATGAAGATTCGACTTCCACTTGGAGAAATTAAATGTTTAATTTCATTTCTTCACTCTTGTAACACGGCAAAGCGTTGAGTTCCGCCACTGAACATGTATTGCCTCGAGTGCGAAAAAGTTACTTTTTATTCTTCAAATAATCATCAATGTTATTTCTCTGTTTAATTATTTTAATATTTGCGATCGTTACCAAACGATGTATAGTAGTAAAAGTAAAAAGTAAGCTTTTATCTAGAAAAGCTATTTCCAACTAATCTTGTTGTATAAATTTAGTAAATTCTATTTTAAGTTACTATTATAAATGTTCTAAGGGAAATAATTTTTAAATATGGCTTAACCTCAATACCGCTAAAGTAATCTTTATTTAGGCCTTACAGAATAAACATATCGAAAATCTGCGTAATACTTCGAAATATAGTCTATTACACTAATAATTTACTAAAACCGATTAATACATTAAGGTATTTCACTTGTCTCGTTAAATTTATTACTGAACGACGGTTGTCGTTGAGGTTCGATTCCCATCGAAAAATTGAATTATTTTCATGTTACACTATAGTAACAATAACTTCTCTAAAATTTATGATGCATAAATAATATTTTGCGCTCAAATAGTAGTAGTGTATACAGTATAGTATTTACAGTAGAGTATATATAGTACTAGCGGCCCATTCGCGGCTTCGCTCGCATACCACTTATAATTGCTTTATTATCCTGCAGTTTCCATAAGATAATCAATATAAATTACATAATTAATATAATTTATACATTAAATAATTTTGAGAAACTGCAAGCACTAACATGGCTGCTTGCGAGGACGAAATCGGCGGCAAGGGCGCCCCCCGCTGGATTCATGCCTATACTTGCGGCCGTAACGAACGTTGAATTATTTAAAATTTATATTTTCTCAAAAAGTATACGTTCAAATTACATGCTGTAAAAGACAAAGCATTTCTTCATAAAAATTCCTTGATGATGGAATAACTTTCGCTCGTAAGTTTCAATATCTTTATCACATATAAAACGTATAAATACCTTGTAATTTTCAATTATTTTTTTATCACAAAATATCTTATTGTGACTTATTTATAAGAGATAGATATATCGTATCACGGTCTTTTTTTTAGAACTAATAAAATAGAACATTTCTTCCATACAATGTACTGACATATATTTTACTATAGTTGCAGCACACGCGCTTAACGCAATTCGATGGCGTGCATTATTATAGTTATTTCGTTATTTAAGGCTAACTAATACATACACCATAATATTACATAGCCTATAGTACTTCTGAAAAACGTAGCTTCAAAGCTAGCTTTCAGCTAAAAATCAAAAATAAGTAAATCGGACCAGGAGATCCAGAGATCTTAGCGTTTAAACAAACAAACAAACTCTTCCACTTTATTATATTAGTATAGATAAAAGCCGAAAATTTACTTTATTCAATTTCCTTGATGTCATCTTCAATATAATAAAGCGCATTTATATTGAAAACTTACGATCGAAAGTTATTTCATAATAACTTTCGATCGTAAGTTTTCAATATAAACGTGTTTCAATATAAATGTATTTTCAATAGTATAAACATTAAATAAAAAGTAGCGGCCAATGTTGCGCAGGGCCAAACTTTACACCACGCCAAGAAAAGAAGAAGAGAACCAAAGTGTAGTTTAAATTAATTATAAACAGCGAATAATTACATAAAAATTAACAATATTTCGTAAATGTATGAAAATTTCTGCCTATTCGCGTCGGTCATACTATACCGCACGAAGCCTAGGTCATTTCGAATCAGTGACATCTTCTTAATTATTTATTAGAATGTTATACAGTAAACTATAATTTAATCTAGATAAAATGCTAAAAGTGACTATTATATTTATGTTCATAAGGATGAATATCAAGCAAGCAAGTTCATTTTGGGTGACGTTTTCTTAAAACTACAAACTTTGCAAACCATTGGTTAGCAACGGTCGGTTGATATTAACATGGCAGAATAAATAGCATGTTAAATTAGAAAGTATTTTAATATATTTAGAATATATGTGTAAGGTAATGTTATATAGCCTTTAGCACTTCTGAAGAATCCAGCTTTCATACAAAACAAAAACAAAGTAAATCGGACCAGTAGATCCAGAGATCTTAGCGTTTAAGCAAACAAACAAACAAACTCTTCCGCTTTATTATATTAGTATAGATATATATTACAAGCTCAGTTCAAATCATTTTTCGCATAGAAAACCTAGGGTTAAGTTACCCCGTTCTACTAAGTGAAAATTCCTCAACGCTGTTCAGCTCAACTTAACTTACTAAATCAAAATGAATGAAAATTATTTACATTTATGGAAAGTACTTTTATGGAATTCGAACCCATAACCGTCAAGTGCACAATCGTTGATCTACAATAGTGAGAGTAAATTCACAGCTTTCAAGAGGAAAGTTTTAATATCACCCTGAATTTTAAATGAATCAAATAAATATTAATTTTGAATGTAGCTTCTACAGAATTCATAATTACTTTTAAACATTTTTAAAGTGTTATTCCACACTTAGGAAAGAAAACGTATAAAAATAGAAAACGTATAAAAATTTGAACGTAGCGGGACTCGAACCCGCGCCTCCTCAAGGCGCTCTGACCACTAAACCATACTATGATATTCTCATCAAGCTACGTCGAAATTTTTATACGCTTGTTACAACTGGTCGGTTTCCAGGAGGCGCGGGTTCGAGTCCCGCTACGTTAAATTTTTTATACGTTTTCTAAAATAAGTATTCATAATTACTGTTTATATTCGTCTAATAAGTTTAAGTAGATTAAAGGAATTTCGTATTCATTTTAATGAAAATTATTGAATAATTCTTAACCGAAGAAAAGGGGATTTTTTATTTGTCATGCTTATAAATTTTATATTTAAGCATGCATAAATTTTTTCTGAATCAATTTTGATAATTCGGTGTTTTTTGGATTATGAATGTACAAAAATCTATTCATGGAGGATGGACAGAATGCAAGACCAGAGATGATGGAACGATATTGAAAGAAGTGAATGAAATGGTATATTTGGGACATATGTTTGGCCTCGGATGCATTGATGAGAAATCGAAACATCAGCATACCAGCATGTTTGTCCGTACCCAATACACCTGCTGGTACCGCTGTTATGCGGCAGTAAAATCAAAGAAGAATGAAGGAAACGTATTTGCTGTGGAGATGCAATCTCTTCGTAGAATATGCAAAGTAAACTTAGCTGACCAAATCCGCAATTAAGCAATGGCAGCTAGCGAGAATGTCGCGGTGAGAATAAAGAAGAACATGCTTATGTGGTTGGGTCGAGAAAATAAATGATGAAAGAATGGCAAAAACAAATTATAAAAGAAGAATGAGTGGTAGGAGAGAGAACTACAAATCTTGGTTGACCTTCGGAAATACATTATTTATAATACTGAATGAAGTGAAGTGTGAATTTGGTGTGAATTGAGAACTTACAATATCGATAATATTGAAAAATCTCATTTCACACCAAATTTCATAACCGTAGTTCCACAGGTACTCCCTATAGATTTCGATTACGTGGCCCGATTCGTACAAAATGCAGCAAAATCAATGCATAAATGTTCGTATCTTTTGATTGCGTTTACATGGATGCTTGATTTTCTCTGTGCAACGTAGCCTTGAATATTTAACATTATATTCAGCTTGATAACTCTCCGAAATCTCGAAATAAATGATCTTGAAAGACCAACAGGCGGGCAACAACATATAAGGGTCCTATTTTTACCTTTAGAGGTACGGAATTTAAACGAGATTTTATATAGTTACGCACAGCTAACTATTATCGACGAAATATTAACAGGCAACCTATGAAATAAAATTGGTTCCAATTTATTCATCTCAAAGTTGAAGAACTTATTGCTAGGAAATTGGCCACCTGTTTCAAAATTAATATAAAAATAATTTTCTGTTTTACATTGGAATGTTGCAGTTAAGCATATTTTTTTTTGTACGGTATATTAATAATATTAATACGGTTTTTCATACTACCGCCGAATGAAGCCATGAAGCCGAATGTGCTTTTAAATAAAAGCGTTTTCTGATCTTAATACGATACATTATTTATGTAAAAAATATAACTATTTATTATAAAATAATAAAGTTTAGAATAGAATAGAATATACTTTATTGCACACAGAAAAACAAAAGAAATACAAAATACAGACAACAATATGTTTATAAAATGTATGCAAAGGCGGCCTTATTGCTTCAAGCAATCTCTTACAGGCAACCCTTGGTAAATAAAGGACTAAATTTTAACTAAGAAATGGGAAAGTTTATTTAATAATTATCCACAATTAATAAAGAAATTAATTTCTTTTATAATTTTAAGCGATAAAATAAACTTTAATAAATATTTTATTATCTTAAAATATAGTACTGGCTGAATGAGTTACTGGCAATGTGGAATTTAAAATAAAAAAAAAAGAGAAAATAGCGGGACCGTCGTGTAAAAATTCTAGATATAACATTTTAATATATAATTAACATATTTCAGTAAATATTTATTATTTAAGTTTAGCATTAAGAAAACGTGAAAGATTGGGAATATGATTGTGATAGATGTATTTGAGGCTAGTTAAATTAACGCCTCCACCATTTGCCTATTAAAAGGTTTTAAATATATTATTAGAATAAACTTAAATATAAAGCAAGACATATAATGTTAAGTAAGGAAAGTTATGAAACTCCTTCGTGCCTTAAAGAACGGTTTAAGTTCTTGAAACGAACTTGAAAGAAATTATTATTATGACTATTAATAAAAATATGAAAGTAGTGGAAATGTTTTATGGAGTATGAAAAACTGCAATATTTTTGATGTTCATAGAACGTCTGCCACCATCTTTGCTTTGTATAGTACGAGTAAATAGTGTTTATACAGGATGGAAGAGGCAGCGCTCCATTTACGGAAACAGCATATATGGTAAAATATTTCAAACCTATACCTAAAGAAATTAATCAAGATGCCTCAACAGTTTGGACGTAGGATTTTTTTTTCATTTCACGATTTTTATCTATACCTGTATTTCGTGTGACGCGATTACGTATAGATCCCAATAACATAAACATTTACTACTACAAAAATACTACTAAAGGTTAAACAACTTTGAACTTTATTGCCAATATATACGACTCGATTTCGAAATGAGGCGTGTGCAGCGGTGTTCCTTTGATAGGTTTATGACATAAACGCACACATTGTGTGCGTGCGTCATCCTTACAAATGGCGTTTTGTTTTAAAATGACAATTTTATTGTTTATTTTGTTTGAAAAAAAAATTTTTGAGAATTTATTTTTTTCTGAATTATATTAGGCTTTTATAGAGCAGTTAAAACTGTGGTTTCATTTAATGTGGTGCTGACACTTCCACCCTGTATATTTTGCCTAAATTTATATTTTTCTACATATATATGTTTATTAAATACAAAGTTTGTTAAGTATTTGTTTTACAAGTTTAAGTGCAAAAATACCAATTTTTAAAAAATGTATGTGTTTACAAATGCTATTGATACACTATACACAATACACTCAGTACATCGAGTGTTTCTGTATGAATTTTGTTGAGACACGACAATAAGTGTCGCATGAATACGTTGTGTCTGAGTGTCTCGTATAGTAGAAGAGTTTCGAATAGGTTTGACATTTTTAAATCACAATTTCCGTACACTTACAAATTGACACTACTGACAGTCCGTTCGAGGCTACAAGATTCCATTCATTACGTGCACCATATGGAAGCACACTGATACCCGCAGGCGATGAGCATCAGATGGGAAGTGGAGGAAAGAGAAGAAGTAGAATGTAAAAAAAAGATAGAACAAACTATGAATGAATTATTAGATGCAATGGAGGTTAGAAATCTGAATATAATTTGTGAGACAGAGACCAGGCTAAAGGGCAATGTCACAACCGATTTACTGGGCAGCCAGTTCGCTTTCTGGGCTGGCGTACCAGAGCAAGCGAAGCAGTTGCGGTGCTGGTGCGCTATTTTCGTCTCGATTGGTTATTACAGCGGTGGAATACAAGGCATGGATGTATAAATATTCTTGTTAGCGGCGTATGCGGTAGGGTAATCGTAAGAGGTAGACGATTCGAAGGAATAAGCTATTGTATTTATGGCTCTCGAATATTGTAAGAATATTTTTTTTTTTATACTTTCTTTTAAGTTTGCAAAATGAAATAAATAACATGAGTACCTAATTTTTTGTTATACAATTGAAAGAATTTAAATAAAAATAAAAATACAACGTATTTAAATAAAAATATGAAAATAATATTTATTAATATATAAAAATTGTATACATTTTTTACAACTGTAAAAGGCTTCTTTTCTTCAATATTAGATACGAGTACCTACACTGACTGATACATTTTACAGCTGAGTGGTTCTTTTGATAATTTTATTTTAGACATGATTTTGGTCAGACGTTCTCTTATGTGGATATTTATTGATTGGGGCTTAGTACAGATTTACCTTCTTGTCCATATATTTATATATTTTTAACATACGAAAAAGTAAATTTACAACTTATAAAAAATAACACTTTAAAAATGTTAAAAACATTGTACATTGTCTCGACTGAACGCAACTTAAGAGCTAATAACAGAAAATATTATTCAAGATTTTCTTATTGTATTATAAATTGTAAACTAATTGGATAAATCATTGGATGATTGATTATGATGCATTGTTGAAATATGGCGTATGAGTGCCGTCCTAGTTTCTATTTTACGAGTATTTCTATGTATTGACGTCAATAGATATCATGTCGATTCATAAATATATTTTGATTCATTTTTATGACGAGATTCCAGAGCAAAAATAACGATATTTTTTATTATTATTTCATAAACGTTTTTCTTGTAGAATTGAACTTTATACCAATAGAAATAAAATTAATAATCACTATTTCAACGCATGTGTCCGCGTCTAAATCAAGAACTAATTCGCACATTTTTTGTTTTTGGTTACAATGTGAAATTAAAGATATCTAAAAATAAATATTTAAATAAATCATAATTATTTTTTACATTTTTAAAGTGTTATTCCAAACTTAGGAAAGAAAAATACTTTTTTGAAAACATATAAAAATTTTAACGAAACTATAATTGAACCCGCGCCTCTTGGGAACCGTCCAAGTGCTCTCACGAACTAAGCTATATATTCTCATCAGGCTACGTCGAAATTCTTATATGCTAGTTACGACGTATTTTAGTTGAAATTTGTAAATCTCTATACAGAGAACAACAAAAACAAGTTGTAACAAGCATATAAGAATTTTGACGATAAGTCATGGCTTATTTATTTAGAGCGCTTGGGTAGTTCCCAAAAGACGCAGGTTCAAATGCTGCTATGTTAAAATTTTGAAATGTTTTCAAAAAAGTAGGTTAAAACTCTATATCTATCACATATAAAATAAAAATTGTTTTATGTATTTCCATTATAAATTAAAAATTCTAAAACAAACATCTCCATTCTTAACTACTGATTCTGCAAAAGTAGATATATAAAAAGTTTTATGTTTATAAACATAAAACTTTTTATATATCTAAAAAAACTAAGAATACTTTTTCTACAAATTATAATTTGTAGAAAAAGTATTCCATAGTCTTTAAAGTAGACGCCAACGTCGGTGACAGCTTATATTAAACTTTTATAAACTTAACAATTGATAGATAAGAAAAGAAATAGATTGTAGTTTCAAAATTTTAAATTAGTTTTCCATTAAATACAGATTGATATATAAAAACCTAATACTATAAAACAAAAGAGATTTTTCCAAAAATAAAAAAGTGATTTTTTCAAAACAAAATAATTAATAAAATAATCGTTTTAAGCTTAACTTAATTAAAATTTAATAATAATGATATTTTTTGCTCGGTTGAACTATACCTACGAATATATATGTATTAAAAAAATAGTATTGCTATGTATAAAAATATATTATTTTAATTACATTACACAATATGTTATTTAAATCTTTTATGATTTATTATATTTTTTTGCAAAATTTCCTATATTTAATAGGAAAAATGTTGTTTCATATCTACGCGTGAACGACAATCTCAGCTTTTACATCCTAAATCCCGATCCTGCGGGCATTCCGGGACAAAAAATAGCAGAAAATATATGTTGCTTACACTTATAAAAAATAAATATAATGCTCCTTCATAGCATCTTTGTATATTAATTAAGCTAAATCTCAAAGGTTTAAGCATCGCCCCCTTCACAGAGTCACGTTTCATCTGAGAGCTCAACGTTGTATGTTAACCGTCTCGACAAATGTGAGTCAAACGACAATCTCAGCACAAACAACTTGTTGAAATATCGATTTTCCGCATTCGCCAGTGGAAATTGCTTAAAAATTTATAAGAGCAATGTTCAATGAGTCACGTTTACACTTTAATTGTCGAAAGGTCGTTGTTTCTTTATATAATAAATTAAATTTTAACAAAAAAAACAACGAATTGTAACAACGTTTTAATTTTACATAAAGTAAAATGTAGGTCGGGTTTGTAAAACAAAAATAATTTAAAAAAGATTTTATAATTTTTAAGTCTGTGTCAAGCTAATGCTAGAACAAACTTACTACAATATCGAATTACTAAGCCTGCTTGTCTTACTTGGCACCGACTTTAAAATTATAAAATCGTAGCTACTAATCTGGTTCACACGATCGGGTAGATTAGTACCGGTAAGTAGGGGAGAGGGGGGCACATTCGAACGATTTTTAAACTTTGTGTCATATCTAAAAATTCTACAGTTTTTAACTTCTTTACTATTTCACAAGGCTTAGTCCAACTATTGTGCCACACAATCGTAGC
>DWQW01008762.1:0-13600 GCA_018249695.1 Heliconius erato demophoon
ATAGATAAATTAGATTTAACCTTGATACAAGAATCTGACGACATACGCAATATAAATAAACAATCAAAGATTCATTCGGAATATGGAATAACTTTTAGTTTGGTGAAGTGTTAGTGTTAATGTGTGTTATTCGGAGTACGAGCGGGAACCTGCGGTGCATGGTGGTTGCTTGAGGCCACCGCAGCAGCGGATGTACACGCCGCTGCCGCCTTGGTGGTTCGTTCTGGCTGGAATGCCAGCTGCTCTTGACCTAACTAGGTACCATAAGTGTTTATCAAATACTTGGACAGAAGTAATTTCTGAGTTCACATTCTTCTTCAGAAACGAGATACTATTTTTATTATTGCGTGTATTTATATATTGCAAAACTATCTAATTACATATGGATATGGATATAATATATGGATAGTTAAAAGCATAATATTAAAAATAATATAAACACTGTAATGTTGATTGCAGGTTTTATTTAAATTAATTGTCTTGAGTCTTAACAATACTATTTTAAATCATATCAATAATTATGTTTACTTGTTCTATACTGTTCTTGATGTTGTTATTGAATGTTAAATAGATAGATTAGAACAGCGACAGTGGCGTCAATCAGTGTTATCTGGCCGTTGCTCTAGATGTGCTGGCGTTATGATTTGAACTTACAGCCCCGGTCTAACGATAAATTTACAATATTCCTTCGTAGCACAAATTTATCGAAACAAAACGATACTAATAAGCGTCACGCTGTATCCCGCTCACAGCAGGGTAGGCAGAGGGAACCTAGTGTTAAGGCACTCCGTTCTCCACTTTCTGCCAAATTCTGGAGGCATTGAGTGTTGAGTGGCAGAACTCAACGCCGTGCTTAACCTCGACAACAGAGCGAAGAAATGGAAATATAAATTTAAATAAATATTTCATCTCCTCGAGTGGGGATCGAACCCACAACCAGTCAGTCACACTTCGTGCCGCTGCGCCACGACTGGCCTAGAAACGATACTAATTTCTCGTTAAAAAAAACGAAGTTGAACTTAAGGCTTCTGTTAGCTCAAATCTTAATGTGTAATTAAAACTTTATCCGGAATTCATCTGTAGAGAGGCGGCCAGTAAGTAGATAAGTAGTACGTATATAGACGACAAAAAATGTCTGCTGAATAATTCTCTTCTCTTCTCTCTTCTCTAATTCTTCTATAATTAAACTATTCTCTTTTTCTATAATTAAATTATTTTATTTGATTTGAGGAAAAAGACGTTATAAGTTAGGATTGTGAAGAATAGATTGTCGTATCCATTAAACACCTAATTATTTTTGTTCATAAATAGTTATTAAGGGACCGTTATGTTATTAGTTTTAACGATTGGTATAATTTGAAATCTATTAAGTAAACATGTCTCTCAACAGGTATTTCTATCGTAATAAGTTTTTGGAATCTTTGGTTAAATTATTATTAATAGTTAGACGTACTTTTAGCATTATTAATATATTAAGATTTATTTTCAATACGTTGGTTCGTTTTTGTATAAATACATCCTTCTACGAACTTGTCCTCTATTACAAACAATAGATTCTACTTTACTCTTCTTTTAAGTCGGTCTTAAGTAGTTAATATTTATTCTATTATACCAATAAAAATGTTAAAATATTTTTGGATACCTAAACAAAAAAACAAAGCATTTCAATTAAAAAAGTCTTAGTCGAGAGATACCGCTATCAGCCATGTTAGTCGATAGATTGTAGTTGTAAACAAACATTTGAGATCATTAGCAAGCATAATCTTATACTTAAAATGAAAAATACGACTTATATAGTAATTATAGTTATTGCACAATGTATTGAAACTTTGTAGTTCGTTTAGTAATATATTTATTTAAATTATGTATCAAACCAGAGAATAAAATAAATTCTTATGCTGTTTATCTCTTAGGTATAAAATTACATCCCATCCAAATTATATAAAAACACCACGCATACCGAATGGCAGTTATAAGACACAGGTGATCTTTACATATAGAAATGGACGTCATAGCATTTTCGGCAATTCAAATTAACAATATATTTATTAGTAATTTATGTGAAAATTGACATTTATATCAAATTTATTTTTGCATATAGAGGTTAGTTAGACTTTAATATCATTACAAAAACAAATAATAATATTATAAAAATAGTAAATATTTTAATTTTACACACTATATCACGTTTAGTTTTTCAGTGGATATTCTGAATTCTAGACACTTATTTTCTAGTATCATTATTTTTATAGCAAATATACCTACTTGTGTAGTGCCTACTTACTAGTGCGTAATGTAGTTTTACATGGTAATGTAAAAAAAATTAAAAAAATGGTTACTCGATACAAACAAGCAAAGCCAAACTGGTAAACAAGCATATTAATAAAACAGCAATAAAATATATTAAACAAGAACATTAGAGAAGAAACTCCTTCGACCGGTCTAGATGACGCGTTTAACGCGCGATTCGAGTTCATCTAGTAGTTCTAGTCGAAGTACTGGCGTTGTTGCATGCAATTTACGGCGAGCATCAAAACGCACATTTGCAAGTGTCGTCGTTACAAGCCCTTAGAGTTCCATAGATCTGCGGTGTTAGGTTCCGGAAGAAGGTCGAATCAGTGTCTGTAAATTACAACCTAGTATGTAGGTTTAAGGGGCCCCATTGAAATACGCTCTAACGCTCGTCTCATATCGTCTCTATACCTAACCAAATTTAAAAAGACAAAAATAATTTTCATTAATAATCACACCACTATCACAATAACACATAGAAATAGACCTATCTTTTACAAACAGCTCACGTTTATATTGCATTGCCAGATAAAATATATCCGTAGTTTATTGTATCTGTCACTGTCAATTTAAAGTTACAAACTTTTAATCCATGATTCATATGAAAGACCAATATTTTAAGTCATTGTGAAGTTAAATCATTTCACTACTCGAAGTTGCTGATATTATGTAGGTATACATTATATCTAATATTCTTTTTTTTTAGATTTTGTAGTTTATTTAGTTTAGGGTTAATAGTATACTCAGAATATTATATTATGGTTATTTTAGTCTGAAAATTTTATAATACACTTTTATAAAAATTTCATCTAACATTTCAATGACATTCCTAACACTAATCGTTTTCATTTAAATGAAATATTCAACATCAGATTAAAATAAAAATCTAATCTTTAAATAAAATATACAGATTTAAAAAATAAGCGTTGAAACACAAAGTAATCAAGTATTAAAGAAGGATTTTCTTTTATAGAATGAGTATAATGAACGCTTGGAATTTGCTGCACTATCGTGGCTTTTTCTTTTAAAAACTTTGTATCCTTTTCATCGCGATCGTGATCCAATTTGCTAAAACTCGCCTTCCCTGCTTTATTGAGTTTAAAATGAGCTTTTTGTATACGAGAAAGTTTAGAATGTTTTGATGCTGCATTAATACACAATAGATAACTTTTGATTGCTGTTTGGGTATCAGCGTTGCCAGATTTTATCTTAGGGAAAACTGTTTATCTCTAGAATAGTTAGTACCTTATTGAAAAAATTAAGTAAAAAAAAAAGAATTCTCAAAATGGGTGGAATAATTTATGAAAAGCGGTACCAAGTCTGTCCCTCTCGGGACCTTTAAATTTTGGGCTAAAAATCGGGACATGTGGCAACGCTTTTAGGTATGTACCATTGTGGTAACAAGAGCAAAACATTGTATTTCACTTTAAACCTTCAATATTTATTTCATTCCTTTTTAATTCCACTTTTTATTGAGTTTCTTTAGTTTCATACGTGTATACCAGAACAGGCAGAGAAAATTCGGCGTTAAGACATTCTGTACTCTTCTATCTCTCTGTTCTTCTCTCTCTTGTTATTAATCAAAACACTATATTCCTTATGGATGAAGAAATACATAAAATATTCAAATAAACACGTATTATTATTAAAGTTTATAAGGCAACCCATTATATTGACACTAAATCTGAGGATGACTAAGTCACGGCATTCAAATGCAAGTACTCAAGCAATATTACCGGACGTTTATATTCGAGGTATTGCCACCCACGATGTTCGCGCTATGCGTATAGTATACAGTATGGTATAGTATGGTGGCTGTGGAATATGAGATGACGCTTTCGTCTTACGAATTTTGAACAAATTAAAATATTTATAAGAGGTATAATTTAATATTTATATAAGAGCAATGATCTTTCCAAAATGATAAAATGATTATTAAAGTATAAATGTGAGTAATCAACGTCAATTAAATGAAAAATATATTATTTTTTACATTACAATCGACAATTAAGGGTCATTGTCTGGAAAAAATATACCTAAAATATTTTTGTTTTTTTTTCAAAATTGATCGACAAAATTAAAGTTTCCACATCGACGTGAACCTTTCATTGAGCGCGATGTACCTAAGGCGTCCGCTGTCCCGTTTCCTCGAATCACCAACGTTTCATCTGAGAAGGGGTTCAGTGTACGCTGGTATGTAAACATGTGACGAGTGCCGGAGGGCCGGTACGAGTCGCCCATGGATACCCGCTGAACACTTCTAATCGAACTGGCAATAACCGCGCCTATTGGTGGCCGCTTATTAATATTATTGAACCAATATGGACACATTTTACTTGGTAATGTTATAGTTTTATCATAACTTCTAAACCGATCGTAATTTTTTTTTTTTTGTTATTTTTAAAACAGTTATATTTATAAACATTTTTTAAAAGTGTTATTCCACACTTAGGAAAGAAAAAGTTATATTTAGTTTATATTTATCTGTATCCGTAATAAAAAGACAGTTGATATGAAAAAAAATTAAAATTAAATCAGCTTTAAAGGGCTGTATCCCGCTCACAGCAGGGTAAGCAGAGGGAACCTAGTGTTACATTAGTGGATATACTTATTTAAATATAAAATTTTCTTTAACACGTAAATAATGACGTATCGAATTAATTATATTATATTGCAACTTGCAAGGTTGGCGCAATGCGAAATCTTAGTTGTTTTAATAGAAATAAAATAATGTCACGTTTTCACAAACGTGACTCTTCATTATACTTTTGATCTAGTACCTGCTACTTTGGATCAATCAATGAGTTTATTAATAGTTAATTCAATTTCTTTTGTGAAATTATTAAAAAATCTTACTTTAATAATATTTATATAAGATTTTTATATTATACTATACAATCTTCGTCTATCATTAACATGTACCTATGATAAGAATGTGCTCATTTACTTACTTAAAATCTGTTGTATTTCGTTCTTTATTTAAATCTATTATATTCGTAGATTGATACCATAATGCTTAAAAGAAATAAAAAAAGTTTTATTGATTGATATGTTCCTTAAATTTGTAGTTGGAAGATGCAAACTAACTCTTCGTATAAAACTATAATTAATTTTGTGGCTATTAGTACAACAGTACGATCAATGGAACTGTCTAAATTTATATTATATTAAATAAAAAAAGTGCAAATACGTTTAAACCGAATATTTATTATTTGGTCTGACGTTCAAATCTCGGTATAACGTTTCCTTAAACGCTTTCACAAATTTTCTTATTGACAAATGTTAGGACGATTTGTTGAATATAAAATATTTAAAATATATTTACATTAACTATTTACCTAATTTACACTTACAAACAATAAAAGTATAGGGAAACCAACAGTTATCTTATCTTATTTGCTTTACGTTGAAAAAATTAAAAACGAACACAAGAACATTACTCAACAAAATATTAAAATACCTCCCAAGTGATATCATCTAAGGTTGTAAGTAAAAAAAAAAACGAAAAAAAAAATAACGAAGCAGCATCAGCGTTCGCAACGCGTAAGGCTGTAGGCGGTAGTTCGTTAGCGGCTTCCGCGTTCGTCAGTCCGTCAGCCAGCAAGGCACACGCTGCCAAGGTTACGCGAACCTCTTTGTCTCTATTCATTTGTGGCGCAGTCAAGCGCAAGTCGGTAGCGCGTGGCTGGGATTCCCCAAATGCCGTACGCCATCTCTGTTTACATTGATATGGATTATTTGTGTTAATATGTTAAACTTTTTGCTTTATAAAGATAGATATAGCCATACTAGAAGTAGAAAATTTATGAAGGAACTGTAATTATAATTAGAAGCGTGTTATGCAACTGTCATTGAGATTAATGTCACGTAATTTTATTTAATATTTATCAAAACATCGTTGTTATACAAAATAACTACGTGTTAACAGACTGTTTACGCTTAGATATTTTATGTATATATTTTTTAGCAAATTAGGCAGCATGGCACTTGGGAACCTAGTTTTAGGACACTCCGTTCCCATTAAAAACGGAAGTGTCAGTTTCCCACTTTCTGCCCAATCCTCGAGACATTGCGTTTGAGCGGCGGAACTCAACATTGCATCATTACCAAAGCGAAGAAAAGAAAAAATCAAGCATTTAATTTTAAGTGGGAATCGATCCCACTACCTGTCGCGTTTACAATCGCACGCTTGTGCCCCTGCGCCATGACTGGCCTCTATGTATAAAATGAACAACAAAAAATATAAAAAAGTAATTTGAATATTTGTTACGGAACCCTAAAGCAGTAAACAAAACGCTTTATTCACATGCAGCACGCATCTATGTATTTTTTTGTTATCTAAAATGCCAGCAGTGTATCACATTATTATTATGAGCATGAAGGCTTAGCGCTCTTAGTAACAATAGAGGTCGTCGTGGCCCAGGAGCACCAGAGTGTGGCTATAGCCCAACGGTTATGGGTTCAATCTCTATTCGCAAAAATTAATTACTATTTATTAATATTTTCATTTCGTCGCTCTAGCTCCAAGGCAAGGCCCGGCGTTGAGTTCCGTCAATCAACACGTAATGCCTCGAAATATTCTTTGTCTTAACACTAGATTTCTTTTATCTACCCTGCTGTGTGCGGAAAACAGATTTTAACAATAGTTACTACCGACAGCAAATTATTTATTAAGAAAATGTTTAAAAATTTGAACGTAGCGGGATTTGAATCCAATGTGGCGCGGGTTCGAATCCCGCTACGTCCAAAAAATATATATACCTGTATTACTAAATGTGGAATAAGACTAAAAATGTTTAAAATAAATTGTTTGCTAACCAAAATCATGCCTACTATAAGACGTCTAATAATATTTAATCATTCGATTTACGTATTTTTGTAAATAAAACTGTGCTTGTCGTTTTATAAGTATGTAATTTCATAATATAATAATATTAATGTTTGTCTTTTTATGGTTTCCTGTAACAATTAATTGAGGCCACTAGAAGTATTATAACCTACATACAAGTTTAACTTGATTTGTTAAGTATACATAATAAGCTTTGAACTATTTATGACACACACCTACCTAT
Organism: Heliconius erato demophoon; assembly: GCA_018249695.1. Classification (NCBI taxonomy): domain Eukaryota; kingdom Metazoa; phylum Arthropoda; class Insecta; order Lepidoptera; family Nymphalidae; genus Heliconius; species Heliconius erato. Next base: position 7,365 of record DWQW01008762.1, read on the forward strand.
ATGTATATATTGTGGTCAATGGTTGCGATAAAATAAAATAGAAAATTTGTAAAGAAATTGATATATAAAATAATTTTAATAATGTTTTCGAAAAATATAATTATCTTGTTCAAAAGAGATTTATTATAGTTAAAAATGCTGTAAATGCTACGGTTGTGAGATCGATTCCCATTCGAGGGAATGAATTATTCATTCTTTTTATTTTTTCGCTCCGTGGGAAAAGAGTGTCATAACACTAGATACACTCTGCCTAACTTGCTGTACATCACTTGGATACAGCTTGAGACTACAAAAATGGGAAGGTTAGTCTCGTAAAAATACACATAATAGTTTCTGTTTTTAGATTTTTTTTAACCTTTACGTCGTCAACATTATACTTCTGTAAATCTATAGAGCACAAAGCGCGGAGTTGTATTCCGCAACTCAAGATGGCCGGAAATTTGGCCGTAAATAAACAACGATATATTTTAATAGTCGATTCCCTCTGTCTATCCTGCTATATACGGGATACAGAGTGAAGCTAAATAAGAACTAAAATAACGCAAATTATTTATATGGCGTATAATTTTGCACAATCATGCCTCCATACATGTGAACGCTCTAAACACAATCAACTTTAATGTATGCTGAACTCCTTTACCAACTCTTAAACTATTTCCTTTATTATTGTCGAAGCCGTTTATTCAATCCTCGATGAATTGAGTGTAGGTTTTGTTGTTGCCTCGTAGCGTTCTCACCTGCCTGTAGAAATAGAACTTTCAGAGCAACGTGAGCAACTAAAGTACAAGGATCCGTTATCGAGTTAACCTTAGTAATTTGGCTATGCTAATTCGTAGTTAATTCTATGAGTCTGTTTGTTTGTAGGATGTATAGTATATTATATATTTTATTAATTGCACGAAACTTACGGCGTTGAGTTCTGCCACTCAAAAACTGCCTCCAGAATTCGGCAGAAAGTGGGGAACGGACACTTTGTGCCCTTAACACTAGGTTCCTACTGTATCCCATACAGCGTGAAGCTGATTTTAAACTTACTTTATCTCTATATATTATAATAAATTATATTACTTACAGAGAAAGTTTAAAAAGATTTTGAATATCACAAAGATTCAAAGTGCTAGCAATATACGGTAGTAGGTTAGGCGTGCGCTGCGCCCCCCTCGTGCGTTGAACCGCCAGTTATATTTAACTGCGACAACACGTGTGCGTCGAGACCACGACACAGTTGGAGGGCTACAGCTTAATATGGTATTACTATTTTAATATACCATATTATGGCAAAGTTGCTTCAAAAAAGAAACTTAAATATTTTTTAAATCTTAACAAACATGCTTTTACTTAGAAATTATGTACTACTGTACCAGAATCGCTAGATGTCCTGATTTTAGCCCAAAAATTAAAAGTCCTGATCGGGACAGGTAGTCCCAGGCAAGATTCCGCTTTTCAAGGATTATTCCTAGTACTATATGAATTATTTAAATTATTTGTCACGAGTTTTGGCGGAAGAACCTCGCTTTTTTACTTAAAATGCTCAAATATCTGGCAACGCTGTACTGTACGCAATATTTAGAAGTATATTTATCTAATACAGTTTGTATCTCGCAAATATTCTTTTACCTGATCCACAATGGCGTTCAACGAACCCCATGCGACGCCCACCCGTGTCATTGTAACCTTTGGCGAACACTTCTCTATTGTTGCTTCCTGAGCACGTTAGTTACACGCTTCGTGTGCGCGACGTTTACCTACTACTATAAATACTTGCTGGGAAGATTTTCTAACTGTGGGCTTCCGTTAGTTTGGATATTTTATACGATTTTTATTATAAACATATGAATTATTTAATATATTTTAAATATTTTTTTTATTTAAATATATATCTGTCTTAATCATTAGGTTGTTGGATGGATTTAATTTTATAGCTGTTGAATTCGTAATGATATTCTACGATTTGTTATTCGTTCGTTCATTCGTTTAAATACGATAGTTTGTATACAATCAATTGCCGAATTCTGGAGGCATTGCGTATTGAGTGGCAGAACTCAACGCCGCGCTTTGCCTCGACACTAGAGCCAAGAAATGGAAATATAAATTTAAGTAAATATTTCACCTCCTCGAGTGGGGATTGAACCCACAACCAGTCGGTTTTACACTTTGTGCCGCTGCGCCACGACTGCCTCGCATTTTCATCTTCTCTTATTATAAAAATATTATATTCGCTGTTCAATAATATACTCGAAATTGTACAAACATAAATATAGATTGAAGCAATAATAAAATATACCAACAGACAGGTCTCAGTTGGTGGTTGGTACTTTATTATACTACTTAAATTTTGTTATTATTTATAATATTTGAACACAAACATACATTTTTTTATGAGCTTAATTCTATTTTAAGGATCAATTAATTACTTTAATACATTTTAATTAGTAAGTAATACATACAATAGTTATAAATTGAGTGTTTCGAATGTATGAAAAATCAATTAAATAGTGGGCATTGAATATATGACTATTTAAAATAATACCTAAAGCTAATTAGCTGTTTGTAAAAGAATCTGAAGAGAAATTTACCTTTTTGAAGTTACCTGTGTGTGGGTGGTATAAATTAAAAGAAAACACAATGTCTTCTTTGATATTTTAAGAAATATATTTTCGTTTTAGTTAGTTTATTTGACCATATAATACCGTAGTCAAACTGAGAGTTAAATCAATTTGTAATGTAATTAATAATTTAATTTATTAATCTTTTTGTTTAATATTAATAATGATTAAAAAAAACGTAAACCGAATTCAAAATTATTATTCACACTATAGTCGTCTAAACATTTCCTACTGGCACGCTCGGAACGCCATATTAAAAGAAACCAAACCAAACCAACATTTCCTATACTGACCTTTCCGCACGGCTATACTGTAGCTAGTTAAACAAAAGGGTGAATTGATTGCAATAATAAACATAGTGCCAAAGCGCTAAAGTAACTAACGCCATCGATTCTACGGCCAACGTCGCTGCAGATTAGCCAGGAGTTACTGCCGTTTTACATGTTAGGGCCAGTATCGAAGTTTGGTGTACTTACCAAACTGACTAGCTGGTTGTAAACATAATTATGTGAATCGGAAACTTTGTAAATATACTTGTGCCAGTTACCTATAAAAGCTTTTAAGTTACTATAATTAAATTAAATCAGCTGTATCCCGCGCACAACAGTGTAGGCAGAGGGAATATTAGTGTTAAGACACTCCGTTTCCCTGCTAAAATTATAAACTTTATATATACGTATATAATCAATAATATGGTCTGGAAAATATACATTTACTGTATATCGTAAACGAATCCACCAATTTCGTAGCGAATTCGCGTGGTGCGAACCCGACGCAGCCGAGGATATTGATCTGGTGCGCGCGCACGCCCCGCCGGAGTGTACACAGATGATCGTTGGAGCGTTTCGGCGGCACGCCACAAGAACTGAAGTGAACACTTGTTCCACGTCAGAGTGTCATCGACAGCTTAGCCTTTATGGGGTAATTATCGAGACATTCCACAGAGTGTCTGGTGATATAATGGTAAATCTTCCATCAAAATATAACAAGAACACCAACCAATGTCTATTTTAATTGTAAAAATATAATTTTGTGTCATTCCTGTTCATATGAAAATAAAACGAAATAGCTGTATCGTTTTTTTAAATATTTTTGGTTATAAAAAAAGTATATGGAAACGAGCAATGGATAGTATACCCTCAGCTTATCGAAGCCCACCCACGTGATTAATCGCCTTGCGGAATCTTAGACCGACCTAAAGTCCGGTGCGCTCCTCGCCACTGAACATCGATTGATGGTTTAACTAGCCTATCTATATTGTTATTTTATGCTTTATATGTTAAAGTGATCATATATATGTATATGTATATATAAAACGTTTTATTGCTTGTTTGTAATGTTATTTACTTGTTTTACTTAAGAAACTACTGTATTTATAGATTCGTAGTTGGTACTATATTACGTAGTATTTATTATCTCTTATCATATTGTAAACAATCTTAAACAATTGCTATAAATACTAACTTTATAATGGACATATAATATGTACATTTAGGTGAACATTTACTTAAATTGATGAAATAAAAACAATAAAAATATAAGTTATAATTTCAATTAGATGTGTTAATTGCAATTCTTCCCACATTTAAAATTTTTGTATTTCCAAATATATAAAAATTATGTAATACAATCTTTCAAATAAAAGTTTTACATCGTTATAAGGTGTAGCTATAGTAGCTATATATAACGAAGTAGTCTTCGTTATTAATACTTTTTCAATAAAGAAGAAAAAAATTCTCAACAATCTAACTTATTGACACGATTAGGCCAGTTTTATCTGAACGTATATTTTATTTTATTGGATTTATTAACATTTTGTAATATTTTAATATTATTATTACAAGAATTAATAGTAACGATACAACCCAACACTTGCAACAATAAACTATTAATTTGAATGTACAATATTGGAGTGAAACGACCAATTCATCTTTGTTAATTGATGTCACGACAATGACCGTGTTATGAACCTATCGGAGGCAATAAAGAACATTTTGTGTCAGCGCGCCACCACCGCCGATAGGTCGCGGCCTGTGTTGTGATCAACAAACAGCACTAAATTTACACGTAATTTCCACAATGTCTATAAAACTTGTTTGATGTCTTATTTTATTATTATTATTAACTTTGTTTTTTTTTTCGTTTTTTTTCTTTTAGCTTGTATGATGTATCCCACGTGTAGTTAAGTAGGCTGAGGGAGCCTAGTGTTATCATTCTCCGCTTCCCACTTTTCGGCGGCACTCAACTCCGCTCTTAGCCTCGATAACTAGAGCGTAGAAATGAGATATTAAATATCATTTCCCCCAGTGAGATTCGATCCCACTACTTGTCGCTTCTGCGCCACGACTGACCTCAAATTTCATATTTGAGTTATAAGAATAATATTTGATGATTTTATTTATGTTGATTCTTAGTCGCTTATTACTAACCTTGTCCAGCGCTGCCTCACCGCCTCATCCACTTGTTAGTCATTCCGCAAGGTCTCTATTTAACGTTCGATTGTAAATTCATGGGTAAACACGAACCTTCTTGAGTATATTTCGTAAGATTTCTCCTTAATTATACGTAAAATTTTCGTAATACACCACAAGCTATACATAAAATTATAATATAATTTATTATCAACATATTTATAAAGTCGCGTGTATTTTAAAGTCAAAAGATATTGATAAAAGTTACGAACTTGACCCGTTTGCGCAAAAACATTTTAATTTAATACCACTTATGATGCAATTGATATACGTCATATTTTGCCTTTTAGCAATATTGTGATGTAGGACTTGGTTCGTTATCGTGCATAAGTTCAAATGTATGTATGAATTATTGTGAAATATTCCTAGAAACCGGTTTTGGATATCCTTCGCTGTGTAGGATTTTTTTTTGGACTTTCGTTGGATATTAGTTTTGTTATTTATTTTGTTTTTTATCTGTAGCTTATACTCTATTCCGTTAGAGTACAAGCGTGTGACTGTAACGCGACGGGTGTGGGTTCTATCCCCACGGGGGAAAAAATATTTTTTCTTCGCTCTGGTATCAAGGCGAAGGCGCGGCGTAGAGTTCCGCCACTCAACACGTAATGCTTTAAAAATTCGACGGAAGGTGGGAAGCAGAATTTCTTAACCCTTCCCTATCCTTCTATATGCGGGATATAGCGTGTAACTAAAATAATTTATTTAATATATAATTTACATTTAAATAATGATATATTATGTGTTTCAGGTACTATTTATGAGTAACTGTATTCCTTAACAAGTGTAACAATTGGTAAGTCTGATAAATATAAATTTAAACATTGTAGATTTAAAATATAAAAAATATAGTTATATAAATTATAGTTATAGTTTATTAATATTTTAGCTTCGACTACTGATACTAAGAGGTTGTGTTTGTTTTCTTTTGTTAATTGACAAAATTTTAGTCATACACAAAAAAATAGTGAGCGATACTATAACAATTTAGTTAGCAATAATAATATCGTATATGAAACAGCAGTTACGTTGAAGTAAAAGATAACCCCCAGCACCTGTCTTAGAGACGGTGAATAGCGGCCTTCCTTCGTCACAGATGCAGAAAAAAAATTAAGTATGTAGACTAACGGTGCATTCTACAATTCTCTCTAAGAAACTGTAC
>DWQW01008763.1:0-13599 GCA_018249695.1 Heliconius erato demophoon
ATATATATATATATATATATATATATATATATATATATATATATATATATATATATATATATATATATATATATATATATATATATATATATATATATATATATATATATATATATATATATAACATCTCACTATAATTATTATTAACATTTCTTGATTTCCTGAATATTGATGAAAAGTTAAGAAGAATTGACGAAAATATAGATGAACTAACGATCGCGGCTTCGCCCGCTTAGATTTGTGACTTATTTGTTGTTTAATAAGTTCACGATACTACGTTTAAGTTTTGATTGTATAATACATTATTGCTTGCAGCGCCCTTAAGGTTTCTAAAGTAAAAATTATTAAAACTTATTAGGTTTAGGTAGGCATTTTCGTAATTCCGATAAAGATATTAAATTTCGAAAAATAATCTGTCTATACAATGTATATACTGTTGTCAATACACTACGAGGATTTTTTTGGTAATTTCTTCACACGTTAATCGTCTGATTGTAAAATATTTTTTCAAATCGGTCCAGTAGTTTCGGAGCCTACTCAATTCAAACAAAGAAACCAAAAATATAATCTGTTATCTTTATAATTTTAGTTTAGATTTCGACATCCCTTCCCCTCACCCCCGTAGTGTCACCTGTTACCTACACTGCATTATTTAATATTACATGATTTTCTTTAAATTTATATTTTTAAATTCGTTATATTTTTTGAATGGAACGTCCGATTTCAATAATTTATAAAGTATTTAACAGGTATTGAAATAAACTTTCATAAAATATTATTTAATGGATCCTGTATTAATCCTTAAATAATAAAATACCATTTAAGGATTAATACAGAGGTAGGAATAATATGGTTTGAGTATGGTCGGCATTTTTATCAACTTTTAAATGTAAAAAAGTAATTATATTCGTATAACTACAGTAGTTGGATATGTGGTATTGGGAACTTTTTTATAAATATTGATGGGATGTATAATACTGTAGAACGTTGTTTTGTTCTATCATCAATAGTTAGTCTAGTCGCAGTGACGCGATGACAAGTTTTTATTAATTTTTTTTTACACCTTGTGTTACATTATTGCATTTTTATTAGGCATCTCTATTTTTTTTAACTTTATATGGCCTATGTCACTCAGCGAAGATGCAGCTTTTTGTAATTGTGGAAGAATTTTTTAAAATCCGTCCGATAGTTTTTGTGTGAAAACAATACAATCATACATAGAACACAAATATTTCCTCTTTATAATATTAATATAGATATCTAAGAGGTGTATTTTATTTTATGTCAATACTTAATGACAATTTTAAATTCTTATTAAATTTTCATCCTGTTACCTGAAACATTTTAAGTTTTTAATAAAAAAAATTGGTCAAGTGTGAGTCGGACACGCTCACAAAGAGTTGTGTACCAGTTTTATGATTTCAAGTCTTCAAAACTACAAATATAATTTTATAATGGATTTTATATGTGATATGACTATAAATTGTTTTTTTTTGGATAATTTCCTTTGTTTATAGTAAATTTCCACAAGCCAAATTTCACAATTGAAGAACAAATGGTTTGATTGATAACAACGTTTAATAACAAAAGAACATATGCAATGACTTTTAATAAGTAAAGTATAAAAACATGATACGAGCCGCAGTTGTATATGTAATTGAAAAACATAAAATTTTACACTGAAAATAAAAATGACGATACATTTCTAAAGAACTATGTAATCACATCACGTGCACGTGTTGTAAGTGCAGTAAAGTTGCAATTTTAATTGCGTTTTAAAATGTTTAATAAACTAATGAGATAGTTTAAAATTAATGAGATAGTTCAACAAATAATACTGTATCTATTATTTGATGAACTATCTCAATACTTTACGTATTATTTGTGGACATCTCAAGACAAAAATAGGAGGAATAGGATAGGAAAAATAGGAAAAAAAACCCGGCGTCGATTTCTTTCACTCAACACGCAATGCCTCGAAAGATTTGGAAAGTGGGGAACGGAATGTCTTAACCTTAGTTTCTCTCTGCCTACTCTGCTGTGAGCGGGATGTAGCGTGAAGCTGATTTAATTTATTTTTTGACGCAATATAGAAATTAAAAAGAACAATAGTTTCATATTTATACTAGTACATAGTATAAAATTGCGTCAGTGTACGCATGTATTATAATTTTTATACTAGCCAACGAATTTTAGTGTGGTTTGTTTTCACTAATAGACAGACAGGACCGAAAATATTTTTTTTTGCACTTAGTTTATGCACATTATATATGATGCCAGTCGTGGCGCAGAGGCACAAAGAGTGACTGTAATAGATCGGTTGTGAGTTCCATCACCACTCGAGGGAATGAAATATTTATTTACATGTTTATTTTAATTTCTTCGCACTGGAGTCGAGGCAAAGCGCGGTGTTGAGTTCCTCCACTCAACACGCAATCATCCCTAAATGCCTCCAGAACTTAGCGCAAAGTGGGGAACGTGGTATCTTAACACTAGGTTCCCTCTGCCTACCTTGCTGTGTGCGGGATAAAGTGTGAAGCTAAATATATATAAAAATAAAGGCGCAAATATCGTTAAAATACATTTATGCACGCTTAAATCGTTGGCGTTCATTAAATCTTACGAGATAGATCAATATAATACACTGGAAATTGTTTACACTGAGTCGAACTCGCGCACGGGGAGTTCTGTGTCCACGTTGTAACTGCAAAAATGAAATTTTTTGTCCATACAACAGTATTTGTTGTTATAGTAGGAACAAAATTACATCATCTGTGAAAATTCCAACTGTTCTACTATCACGGTTAATGAGATACAGTCTGGTGACAGACGTCCATCTGTCACCAAACTGTATCTTATAATCATAAACAGACAGACAGCCAAGACTTTTAGTTGTACGGAACCCTAAATCGAGGTCTACTAACAAAATCCGCGATGGTAGGTATATGTTTGTCACCTATGGATAACTCACATTTACCATATATGCAAATAGCCTTTGGTTGGTTTATTTTCGGGAGCGAAAAGAAATATATTTAAAAAAATATTCAATGAAGAAAATGATAATTGACAATGATATTAAACGTACGTACGTACGTACGTGATATTTTTACCTTATACTTTATACTTTACTTTACTGTATATTGCACGGGTGTATCTGTATCTATACCTATAATAAAATGGAAACGGATTTCATTGTCTGTACATGGAAGACATATAAGAAAAAAAATTATTGATGAAATATATTTTATTTTTAGTGTTTGTTCACGTTAATCTCAGAAACGCCTTGAGTTCATGCAGTTTTCAATATTATCTTTTGGGAAGTTTCTCCTAATGTTTAGTGTCTGTGTTATTTCAATCGATTTATAAATAAAAAAAACATATATTATTATTAGAAAACGAAAGTAATTCAGATTAGTAAATTAATAATTATATAGTTAAAGCGGGCGAAGCCGCGAGCGGGTCGCTAGTTGTCATATAAAACTATTCACATGCAAGGGCCTAGCATGTAAACCACTCAAGCTCGCGACGCTTCATCCATCCTTTGACAAACTGCGTCGCTTAAATGACTGGGAAAATTCTTAAAGACATCGTTTCTACGAACTTTTAAACTAAGTACTATATATAATATATACATACATATACCGTACTGGTAGATGAAAATGTAATTTTCTAGAAAGTTACAGCAAAAGTGTTTCTTATGCAGATGCATATATGCATATTACAGTCTTTATCATACTTCTTGTACTGTAAGGAGTGACGTTATTTATCATTTTGATACAATGTCTTATACAAATGGTCTCTTTGTCTCTTGGGAACAATCAATTTTTGTTGTCTATTTTTAAATAACGTATCTCTAAACTTTGTTTAGTAATAAGATACTTTGTTTAATAACATGACATACTATGTAATTATATGAGGCTGTCGTGGAGAACGTTTATCGAAAGATGTCGATAATATTTCCTAACAAAATGAGTTAAAAGATATCTTAAGCAATTCATGAATTAAATTATAAAGAAATAGTAATCACGATAAATAGATAATAAGCAATAGATTTTTTATATTTTCTTCGTGGGATGTCGCTAGTGTAAAGCGCATATGGATGTGGTGAAAGCGTGGAGCCCTGCGGGATTCCAGGGCGGATAGGTCGAGTGGGCTAACCTAGATCTGAATCTACGATTCAGTGGATATCCCCGAGTAATGTGAAGGAGAGTTTGGCAGAACCATACGACGGAGCTTGAAGCCAGACCGTGCCAGACCTTGTCGAACTTTGGCTATTTCTCAGAATATAGCAGCCGTTTCGCTGCGGATCGATCTATGAACGAACTATATCATAATTTTATTTTGGAAACTTTCACTAATATCGCCACCGAAAACCAATCACAACTACTATATTAGTTATTAAAACTACACCGCTAACGCCAAATGTCAAATGCATACCACACCACTAGCACCAAAGGAAATCAACGTATTCACATACTTATCAATTATTAAAGTATGTCACTCACTAATATCGCTAATTATGACGAGGCACCGTCATAATAGTATCGGAAAGACATTTGCAATATCAATTCAATAGCAATTCAAAATACGAATATATGAAATTTTATCCTATATAGACTACGCGACGCGAAGGTTACCTACCTTGATGTATTTATCAGTTTGTACCAGTCTGTTTCAAAGGTATCATTGTCACAGATAATTAAATATGTATTTGTTTAAAATTGATTTTAAAAAATAGGTCCCGCTGAGTTTCTTGCGCCGGTTCTTCTCAGATCTGAGGCATTCACTTTAGTGAACTGGTGGTAAATTTGACGTTCAAAAAATGAAGCATGTAACTTCTTATTTTAAATAAAATTATTTGAATTTGAATTTGTATGTGTTTATGAAAGTTTGTTGTTCTGTGGCGTTGTAGAGTTCAAATTATTAACATTTCCTCGTCCCGGTAGAGCAAAAGCGGTGTTAAGTTTCGTAACTCAACACAAATAACTTCTCAGATTTTTTGCTCTAAATTTCAATTTTAACGGACAGTAAACGACAGTAGTATTGAGAAAATCATGGAGTCACTAAAATATTGTAAGATAGCGACATTGTCACTCAGTCTCCGGTGACTGGGTGACACTAGAACCTCACTTAAAAAACCTAATGTTAAGTGATAAAGACAATCCCATATAATTAAAATTTTAAATGTACTTTAGTACCATATAAAGCACAAACTTCCCGGCCAAGGTCTTCTTATTAGCCTATCATCTAGGTTACTAGAACTGTTTAAGTGCTACTTTTTACACAACGATAACCAATTTAACATCTCTCTCAACTTAATTTAAAAGTTGGCATTGTGTTATGAAGACGCAAATGTAATGATGATAATAATACCCGCTACCGGTGGTAAAGTGCCTCGCGTGAGATGGTCTCACCTATAGAATGAGAATATATAATGTCATGCGTGCATACTACAAGGCAACAGAGGGAACTAATGTCACTGCGTATTCTTGAAGGTTATTGTGTAAGCATTGGGTAATAATGAGCAGAACACCAGCTGGTGAAGGAGCGTTTCTTTGATCGCCTGAAAAAAGTGCTTGGTAGCCTTTTATCTGGTGGCAACAAGGTGCGTGCTTTTAAATGTTGGGTTATGCCGCTGTAAGTAAAAGTATAGGACTTTTTCATTGTAAGATGAACACAGACTAAGTTAGACTCTGTAGATCGCCAAATACGTAAATTGTTGACGACATACCGAATGCAACATCCGCGTTCGTCTGTAATTAGGCTGTATTTCCCGCGTAAGTGTGGAGGTCGAGGCTTTTTGAATGTCAAGAACCTCCATAACCATGAGATATGCAGTCTTAGAAAATATTTTCTCAAGGTTGACATAGATATACACAAGGATGTGGTAACAATTGAGCCTTACTCCTCTTTCCTTGTGCAAAGAGAACTGGTGTAGGCCTGTAAATTATTTTGTTCATACCAGAAAGTTACACAATTAAACAATAATTTCATACAAAAAAACGTGAAATTTCACTTTTTCTAGCAACATAATCAGAAGAATTAATTAAGAATAGCGGGCATGGCGCGGTGCATATACAACAAAAACATATAACTAAATAAATCAATATTAACATTTTTTTCAGCTTCACACGGTACCCCGCACACAGCAGGGTAGGCAGAGAGAACCCAGTGTTAAGACACTCCGTTGTCCACTTTCTGCCGAATTTTTTGAGTGTTGATGTGGGAACTCAAAATCGGGCTGATGCCAGAGCGAGGAAATGAAAATATTGATAAATAATCATTCATTATCTCGAGTGGGGATAGAACCAACAACCGTCGCGTTACAGTCACACCCTTGTACCGCTGCACCACGACGGCCTCAGTAACATCAATAATATTGAAAACTCAGCTTCACTCTGTATCCTGCACACAACAGAGTAGACAAAGAGAAACTAGTATTAAGACATACCGTCCCTACTTTCCACCGAGTTCTGGAGGCATTGTTTGTTGAGTAGCGGAACTCAACGCCGCGCTTTGCCTCGACACCAGAGCGAAGAAATGAAAATATAAATATTTTATCTTCTCGAAAAGGTATCAAATCCACAACCAGTCGATTTTACAATCACGCACTGTGCCTCTGCGCCATGACTGGCCTCGATCATTAATATTATATATTTATATACCTGCACAAATACTATCTCATGAACTACATAGAATACATTTAAATAATAGGAACATATGTACATAGTAGATATAACAGATACTTTGAGACATTTCGTCGCTGCGCGTTCTCTACCGCATTTAATATGCGAAGTGTTCTGGGGAACTATTTGACCTGTTACTTGTCGCCGAATTCTGCGGTAGTGTTTCCAATACTTTAAAAAAAGCATCATCATCTCCAACTCAAAGGTGATCACTTACCATCAGTTGCCCAGTACGCTCGTTTGCCTTGTCTTGTCTATAAATAAATACTTAAAAACTTAAAACACAAACTACACAACATACTTAGATAGGAATAATAGTTTACAATGAAATAAGACACCTCCTTAACTTTTACTTCCAATACAAAATTTATTTCTAGAAATATGTATTGTACAGATCTGATTTACATTTAATTTCAAGACATGATTTATATTTAACATATATATAAGGTTATTAAAAAAATAAAGTATTCTAGTTTAAAGATTATTTGTCTATTTGACTTCTTCTAAATTGCTTATCTTAGAAAAACTTTTTACTTACTGAGAGGCCAATCGTGGCTCAGGGGCACAAAGTGTGACTATGAAATCGACCGGTTGTGGGTTTGCACACTCGAGGAAGTGAAATATTTACTTACATCTATATTACCATTTCTTCGCTTTGGTATCGAGACAAAACGCGGCGTTGAGTTCCGTTACTCAACACGCAATGCCTACAGAACTTGGCGGAAAGCGGGACACTAGGTTCCCTCTGCCTACCCTGCATTTCTTCACGTTGAAAACAAATTTACTTAAAAGTATATTAAAGTATATTATGTACTCAAAAGGTTATTTTATTAGAACATTATAAATATTTGACTTACTAATAAAGCAACGAAAAAAATATTCGAATATTTAAATCTATCGCAAAATCCAATTTCAGTTTAAAAATTTGCTTACAAAGCACACTAAAGCTAGCTAGCATCGTTAATCGTAATATATACAGTCCGCCAGGTCTAATCTGAGCCTGACAGCAGCCTTTGCTTATCACCTAATAGCCAATAGTAGCCAGACCTTCATTATTTTATAAAACCCGAAACTTTCTACGCGCATACACCCAACATTGTTAAGTATCACCAGAGCAGGGCATTTGGCAGCTATTAGCTAAGATGGAAAATCTAATTTTCGTTAAATTATAAAGTTATTTTTTTTTAATATTTTCTTGGGAATAATATTAGAAATGACGTTGCCAGTCACTTAACATGGTTATGACTTCCAGCCAGACACCCCCAAATCCTGTAAGTTAAAAGCGCCTACGGACATATTAGGAGCAAAATGGAGTCTCTGGCAATGGGCAACGTCATTTCTAATATTAGTAGGCAGTTCAAGGTTCCATCAGCCCTCTTTGAATTCCATCATCAAACCACCTCGATGGTAGCGTAATATTGTATTGTCTTCTAATATACTCTCTTCTTTTATCTTTACAAGTTTCATGATAATACAACAATTAAAACGTGTATTTTAGATTCTTAGATTTTATTACATAGTTACTTAGTCACAGCTCGACTTAATAAAAGCGTGTTAATTACGAGAAGGCAATGTAAAAAAATATATGTATGTATTTTTTTTATTTTGTTTTTGTTCTGTTTATTGATCTCTAATGATAAAGTTTATTTTTAAATTTGAAAAGGTTTTTTTTTTGCATTCTTACAAATACAAAGCTCAGCTTAAGCTTTGCTTACTATAATGTTATGTTCATAATAAAAAAATAATCAATTTACTGTTGCCCCGAAAAATCTTTTATATAAATCATTTGTTTCAGAATGCCCTCCAGAAATAAGCATAGAAGAAATGCAAACAGAGACACCGAAACCGGCACCAGTGACAAGTTAGTATTGCATTTGGATTGTAACGAAGTAAATGATTTAGGTTTCTATTTTTAAGAGAGGGAACTATTTATACGTTTGCTGAACAGTATAAGATATTTTTTAACGAATTCTCATAAAAATAAGTAAATACTTTCATGCATATAAATCCAATAACATATATGAGTACCAAAACAATTTCGGATCGTTAAAATAGGTATCTATTTTTAAGATATTTCTGTTTTTAGGTGAAGAGAGTGACACAGCCGACACCGAGGGACGAATATCGTCGGAAAATTCGCCTCTTAGACAACGACGGGCGGGCATTTTAAAAGGCGGCAGACTGTGGAAGTCTTTAGATAACGATAAAGATATTAACGAAACGGTAACCAGACATTTCTTACAACATCTTTTAAAGTATAACTTACTGTAGATTTATCTTGACAAACATTATTGTTATACAACCCCTTTTTACCATAGAACCACTTCGAATATAGCTTCTCGCCATCCGTATATGGAGGAAATTAATAAAACACGGACGAAAAGCTCTAAAACTATATTCTTTATTCGCACAGCCAGAGAATGGAACCCATTGCCGGCTTCCGTGTTTCCTGAACATGGAAGTGAACTTAATTTTGGCGGAGAGTTACTAACATGGAGTCTTAACACATAGTTCCCTCTGCCTATCCGGTTATATATAAAGCTCTAAGCTGAAATGTATGATTTTTAACTGACAACCAAAAGCAATCGACCTACTCACACAATATAATCTAGCCTAGTATGATTTGAAAGAAATTTAACTTAAATTTATTTTGTCAGAATATACACTATGAGCGTAAACTAAATATCCGTTATGTACGCGAGTAAATATGCTTGTAGTATGAGAATTTAGCTGTTTTAAATTTAATGTCACATATTTTATTATAAGCAAACATGCACACTCTGCTAATCTCCCACGCTTAGATCGCAATAAGTTTAAAGAGATATTAAAACTTGATTTAGTTAGCTTTGACTAACTTTAATATAATATATTAAAACTGGTTTTAACGAGTTATGCTACGCTCTGGTATACTTTAACTTTGTAATTTTATTAACTTGATATATGTATTTTACATATTTTAAAGTTTTAT
The DNA here is from genome assembly GCA_018249695.1 of Heliconius erato demophoon. Taxonomy (NCBI): domain Eukaryota; kingdom Metazoa; phylum Arthropoda; class Insecta; order Lepidoptera; family Nymphalidae; genus Heliconius; species Heliconius erato. Next base: position 9,655 of record DWQW01008763.1, read on the forward strand.
TCAACAAACATTAATAAAAACACATAGGGAAGTAATATTATACAGTAATATTATAATTCTGGAGGTATTGCGTTTTGCGAGGTGGAACTCAACGCCGCGCTTTGCCTTGTTACTAGAACGAGGAAATGAAAATATTACATATATCTTTTCCTCAAGTGGGAATCGAACCCAAAACCTTACGCCTCACACGCTAGTGGTCGGCTATCGCCAGCGTTTCTGGTATTTTGAAAAAATAAGTCTTATGTCCAACAGAACGACGATCAACGTTCAACAACTACAGCTAGTGACGAGGATGGATCGATAACGCCTAGATCAGTTCGATTTGTAGAGAAATCTAACGACAATGAAGAAGATGTTATAGAAAAAGTTGAGCCACAACCCCCACAAGCACCAGAATCTGATCAATCCTTACAAAGAGAATTTCCAACCAGCACTAGCCACAGGTATTTAATCTAAATTATTGTAATATCTAGAAATATATAATACTATTACCTAAGTTACCAAAATAAAATATTTACATTTAACATTAGTTATAAAACAATAATAATCTTAGTATCATCCTTGAATAAATAAACAAAAATCACAAGTACATATCTATATAACAGAAAATGATATTGGCTAACAGATTAGAGACGCCACTGATCCTAACGATTAGTGCTCCGAAGGCGAACTCGGCGGTTCAACAGTTGTTCAACAGCAGCCGACCACCGCCACCAGCCATCGAACCTCAGTTGGTCACTTCTGAAACTCTCAGGTACTTTCTATTGCACAGAATCTCTAAGCTTTTCATCAAATTCTAAAGCTATTTTAATCCTACCAGCACTTCGGTGCAAATAGTTCAAACTATAATAAATTAATGAAATCTATGTTTTCATTTTAGTTATAATAGTATCGAATATACATAATGAAGATTAGTAAATATAATATTATGTAAATTGGAAACTGAATTATGTATGCAATTTAATACTTGTGTTTTGTATTTAAGCCTGTTTTCGAATGTTGGTCGGTTTAGATGAAATTATGGTTCAATAGACTACATTTTATAGAAAGAAGAGAATGGCGTTATGTTTAACATGTTTTCTCTGTGTACCCTGTGTAAAGTGATATTTTCCTACTGTTGACAGGCTTTAGCTAAATTTACTTGTTGCCTAAAATTGTTTTGTTTTCTTTTTTATTTTTTTCAACTTCACGCTGTACAGGGTAGGCAGAGGGAGCCTAGTGTTAAGACTCCGTTCCCCACCTTCCCGGTGAAATTAAAATATTATTTCATTTCCTCGATTAGGAATCGAACCCACAACTGTACCTACGTACGTTTACAATCACACGCATGTGCTCCTGTGCCACGTCTGGCCTTAAATTGTATGAATACAACAAATATAAAAACTTTGTAGCTCAAAAAAAATTATGAATTGTATGAATTTTCAATAAATACGTAAAAAGAAATTATTAGACCATGAATACAATTTCCTGTTATACATATTTCATATATGTGAATGCAAATGTGAAACGCTGATGAAATATATTTAGCTATTATTTCTTAAGCAATTTAAAGGATATATCTCCTTAGCTTCACTCTTTATCCCGCATATTGCATTGGGGGTAGGTAGTAGTGGGTAGCATTACCCATCCAAATTACGAGATATTGCGTCTAGAGTAACGTAACTAAACGCCGCGTTTTGTCTTATTACTACAGCGAGTGAATAAAAATAATTCGTTATAGTCAGATTCTCTTTTACTCCTTTTTTTTGTTATATAGATATATGTATATATAGGTATATATATATATAGGTATATATAGATATATATAAGTTAATTTTGACTGACCTATAATTAAATAAAGTATTTAAACCATGTTTATCATAATATTATTTTTTCTTATCATAAATAGAAAAACTATTAACATTGATACTTTATATATGTTTATTGGATATCGATGGCATAAATAATTTGTTAATTCCTTTTCTACGTATTTTTATAATTAATACTGTATTTGTGTTTCAAGTAACAATCACAAATAATAAGACTTACAAGAAAAAAAAACTGGTAACAGGAAATATGTTGACAGTTAAAAAAATATATAAATAAACGTTTTTTTCCGGTGTATATTAAAAATTATAATTAAAATAAAATTCAATTATTATTACAATATAATGAATGGCAAATAAGATCAAAGACTCAAGCTCGAACTATTTAATATCAGAATATTTGTTGTCATAGTAAGTTTTGTAGTACGTATACAGCTTATTGTTTAGAAATGTTAAGTAAAGCAATGTTACACGTGCGGTCCCGGTTAGTCACGTACTTTACGGGCACATTGTTCGTGACGTTCGCTCTATGAAGGGCGATTAGGTGTTTGCACCACCATTCTATATATTTGTTAAAGATTATTGAGCTGGATTGAACTGAATGTTGATTATTGATGCCAGACGTAGCGCAAAGGCACAGTGGGTTCGATTCCCATTCGGGAAAGTTCAATTTTTTATATTTTATTTTCCGCTCTCTGGTAGCGAGGCGAAACACGGCGTTGAGTTCCGCTGCTCAACACACAAAGCCTTTCAAACTTCGGTGGAAAGTGGGAAGCGGAGTGTCTTAACTCTACGTAACCCAGGCCCCTTCATCCTACATTGTCATATGCGGAATATAGCTTGAAGTTTTAATTTATATAAAAGAAAATATTAATAGAGCTGAAACATCAGAGGAAAACATATATATGTAGGTACATGTAGTCCAACCAATGCACTGATGCAATCATGTAACTATTCTTGAAATTCGATAGAACAGAACATGTTCTACGCACTTAGCTGATCAATGAACACTTCTGGCGATATATTACATTACATTCTCGGAGGAGCTCATATTCAAATTTAGTTATAACAATGTCTCCGAAAGCTCAAAATTGTATAAGGTATTATGTATTTCAAAAGCAATTCAGATATGAATCAAAATGTGAAAATGTATGGATATGAACAATTTATTACGGATTTATTATTACGGATTTTTTTTAAGGCCAGTCTTGGGAGACACGCAGTGTGAGACACGCAGTGTGAATGTAAGCGCAACTGGTTGTGGGTTTGATCCCCGCTCGAGGAAATGAAATATTTATTTAATTTATATTTTCATTTCTTCGCTCAGGGGTCGAGGCAAATGCAAAAAAACAAATGGCCTAACACTAGGTACCCTCGGCCTACACTGCAGCGTGAAGCTGATAGTTACAGAATTTAGATAAATTTTATAAAAAAATATCTTTTTCTTCGTTGACATTGAAAGTTAATGGGTAAACAAATGATACAAAACTAAATCCTACTAATATTATAAATATGAAAGCCTGTGAAGTTGGATGTTTATTAAACTTTCACATTAAAACTATTGAACAGTTTTAGATGAAACTTTGCATAACAATTTATGTAAACGTTTTGTATAATTTTGCTTTATTATAACAATAAATTTAATATTAATAAGTTTAATATTATTAGGGTAATTGTGCTTTATTATAACAATAAAAGTGTATCTCTAGTAACTAAAACTACAAACTGCAAAGCATTATATTTGGCCTTTGCAAAAAGGAATTGCCACTGAGGATTTAAATTATATAGAAAATGGTTACAGATCAGTAAAATATATACAACTTTTAAATAAAACTCAAGCGTCTGTTTTCCAATCTCAATCCGGATTGCAGTCTTTGAGACTTTGAACTAAGCTTTTACTTGCCTTCAGAAATCTTTTTACGTCGACCATCAAAATGTCAACATCCATGTAATAAGAAAAATCTATAGACTAAAATAAAAATTTCAGCATTAATCGATTCTTAATTTTATTTTTAACTAGCGGCCTGCTCGCGGCTTTGCCCGCTTGAATTACATGATTATTCATTTAAGAAATATAGATATTACAAACAGCCTTAATTATTAATTAATTGGTTTGGATAAACACTCACGATATTCTTTG
>DWQW01008764.1:0-13599 GCA_018249695.1 Heliconius erato demophoon
CATATTTTAATTAGCATAACTTAGAGTCGTCTTCAAAAATGCTGATACCTGTGGCATGAATAATATTTTTTGCAAATCTATAAAATGGCTACATGGAATCTAAAGAATATTTAAAGCAATACATAATAATCTATATAAAATGACATGTTCCGACTGACTGAGGTAAGACTCACGCACAGTCACAGCAAATAAAATATTTTTAAGTCTGATTTTTTTTTTTATAAAAATCGGTGGCGATTTAAGAACTTTTCTTAGGGGGTGAATTCTAAAAAACCATGAAGCACGTGTTCAATGAAATATTTTTAAGAGTCTGAGTTTCAAATTTTATAAAAATCGGTGCCGATTTAATAAAAAATCCATACAAACTTTCAACCCCTATTTCATCCCTTTAAGGTAAAAATTTTTCAAAATCCCTTCTTAGTGAATGTCCAGATTATGAAAATAAACATCTGTCCAAATTCCACGTTTCTACGCACATCGGTTACGGCTATGCGTGCGTCTTACCTCAGTCAGTCAGGGACATGTCCTTTTATATATATAGATACCATAATAACAACAATCATCATCAGCTTTTACTACCTGTTTATTTAAATTTGCAACCACGTCCAATACAAGACAGGAATAGACTTCCCATCTTAAGGATAATCGTGTTTAGATAGTAAATATACCTATTTAGAACATCGTGCATTATTCACATACCAACGTATTATAAATGTTGGAATATGTTGCCAACTTTATATTTAATTATTTTATTTACATAATGTTTACTATAAAAATACGTACGTAATACGTACATATATGGATAGTATTTATACCTGTTTGTATCGTAATATTATAACAATATAAATTAAGGTCCTTATGTAAACCTATATTGTTAAAAGGCATAAGGATTTTTTTTATCAGCTTCACGCTGTATCCCGCACACAGCAGGGTAGGCAGAGGGAATCTAGTGTTAAGACACTCCGTTCCCCACTTTCTGCCGAATTCTGGAGGCATTGCGTGTTGAGTGATTTTTTTTATGTATATTTTTTTATTTTCTATTGTAATGTTACAATATTTCTTTTTAATTTTAACTGAAGAAAGTGACAACTTAAGATATAGATTTTTAGACTTTCTTGATATACAGTTGCCTAATCAGACCGACAAAATAATCTGAATGTTAATATAAGAGACGTGAATGAACCCATAATTATTACTTTTAAGTATATATATAAGAATGATTCTAAAAATCATTTAAATGCGACTGAATGCGTATATATCTATATTTGTATGTAATCATTTACATATAAATATAGACTCATTTCTTTAGTTATCTACATACATATGTATAAGAAGATGCGCACAATAAATCAAATAAATTTGTAGGAGGCGCGGGTTTGATTCCCGCCGTGTTCAAATTTTTATACGTATATATCTAAATAAGTATCAAATTAATAAATTAGCTTCTGCATGCTGCTTCTACGCTGTATCCCACACACAGTGGGGTAGACAGTGAGAACCTGGTGTTAAGGCACTCCGTTCCCCACTTTCCACCGCCTTCTGAAGGCATTGTGTGTTGAGCTCCTCACTTTGCGTCGATACCAGATCGACGAAATAAAAATAACATACTTATTTAGAAAACTTATAAAAATTTTAACGTAGCCGCCACTCGAACCCGTGCCTTCTGAAAACCGACCAGGCGCTCTCACCACTAAGCCATACGTTCTCTTTGAAGTATGAACATTTTGTAAATAAGTATTTTTAATATATTTTAAGTGTGGAATAACACTTTAAAAATGTAAAAAATTAAAAATATCATATTATGACAAACTAGTGGGCACACGCAGCTTCTTCTTGCACCCTTAGGGGTGAATTCTAAAAAAATCACGTGTTCAATAAAATATTTTTAACAGTTTGAATTTAAGTTTTTATAAAAATCAGTGGCGATTTAAAGACTTTTCCATATAAACTTTCAACCCCTTATTTGAACCCTTAGGGGGTGAATTTTAAAAAATCATGAAACACGTATTCAATGAAATATTTTTATGAGTCTGAATTTCAAATTTTATAAAAATCGGTGCCGATTTAAAAATATTTCCATACAAACTTTCAACCCCTATTTCATCCCTTTAGGGTTCAAATTTTTCAAAATTCCTTCTTAGTGGATATCCAGATTATGAATATAAACATCTGTCCAAGTTTCACGTTTCTACCATCAGCTGTTACGGCTCTGCGTGCGTCTTACCTCAGTCAGTCAGCACAAGTCCTTTTATATATATAGATGACTTGCATTTTTCTTCCTATTTGATTTCGTCATATTAGAACATAAATCTGTCTATAGGACATGTTAAGTGAACTTACGCAATTTTGCGACGTCTGCTTAACTTTTTGAAGTACAATTCTTAAAGTCTATAATTGTTAAGGCAAATAAAAAAACATGTGAGTATAACATTTGTGTATTTTTTTATTTATTTTTTTTGTTCGCTATATGCTAATATATCCTATTTTGGTACAAAGCCAGTTGCTACGGCATTTTAGTTATAGCGTTGTTTATTATCTTGTTTAAGGAAACATCTTCACTAGTTACAACTACTCATATCTCAAAGAATATATTTATGTATCATATTTTAGATTACATTATAATCAAATCTAATTCAAAATTCAAATTAAAAAAAAATCACTAGAAATATTCAACTACAAAAGTAAACTTACTAACAAATATTCGAATTAAATGGTATTTTTGAATATAAAAAAAATATATAAATATAACAAAACCACCACAGTTAGTCAATATCTAATTTTCTGAAGGAACCAACGACTCCATAAATATCATTGTCATAATGGGAATCTGGACATACGTTGCACACCTCGCTTAAATCACGAAGGTAGTCTCTTGCTTCATCGACTCTACGCCGCCATTTCTTTGTTAAAATCTCTATCGACTCCTCTTCTCCTCCCCACTCAGCTGGAAGAACTCGCGCCGGGAAATGATCGAACAGCTCTTCAGTTTTAGAGTGCAAGTAATACTAAAAAGAAATAGTCACTTAGTACTACTTAGTTAGTGAGGCCAGTCGTGGCTCAGCGGCTCGAGGTGTGGCTGTAAAACCGACTGGTTTTGGGTTCGATCCCCACTCGAGGAGATGAAATATTTACTTAAATTTATATTTCCATTTCTTCGCTCTGGTGTCGAGGTTAAGCGCGGCGTTGAGTACTACCACTCATCACGCAATGCCTCCAGAATTCGGCAGAAAGTGGGGAACGGAATGTATTAGTATTAATACTAGGTTCCCTCTGCCTACCCTGCTGTGTGTGGGATACAGCGTGAAGCTGATTTTGATTTAGATTTTTACTACTTAGTTCCTATCTTTCTAAGAAAGGACAAAGGAATAAGTTACAAAAGCAATTATAAGTATTTGCATTTATAATTTCTTCTGTGAACTGAATAGCGTCCCCGATCATTGAGTTCATTGTCAAGGTTTTCGTGACAGGTATAGAAATGACTTCACTATTCTAGTTTTAAATTTAAGTTATAAATACGAAATTTTTAAATCTAATAATATAATATACAAAATAATTCAGGTCCAGCTGCACAACATCTGATAGTAAATGCGACGGTTGTTGGTTCGATTGGCACTTGGGGGAAAATAATTATTTTCACTTTCTCACTTTAGAAAAGAAGACAAAGAGCGGCGGTAAGTGGGGAACGGAGTGTCTTAACACTATATTCACTCAGTCTACCTTATCATATATGAGATACAGCGCGAAACTAAAAAAAACAGTAACGTATTTTTACCCGTTTCCTAATCTTCTCGTTGACGCAGGACCTCATGAGGTTCAGCGAGGAGGCGAGCAGGGAGGGCGCGCCCACGACGTGTATGCGGCGCATGCGCTGCGGGTACGCGGCCTGCGCCAGCTGGATGCTGCGGCGCACCGCGCTGGCCGACGCGGCCACGCGCGCCGCTATGGACGCGCGCACGTGCGACGCCTGGGGGGACGCGTATATATCAGCTTCGCCCTGTATCCTGCACACAGCAGGGTAGGCAGAGGGAACCTGGTGTTAAGACACTCCGTTCCCCACTTTCTGCCGAATTCTGGTGGCACTGCGTGTTGAGTGGCAGAACTCAATGCCGGGCTTAGCCTCGACACCAGAGCGAAGAAATGGAAATATAAATTTAAGTAAATATTTCATCTCCTCGAGTGGGGATCGACCCTTATAAGTATATATTATGAACATAATAACACTTATAAGTATATATTACGCTTATAAGTATATATTATGCTTACTTAACACGCAATGCCTCTAGGAACGGAGTGTCTTAACACTAGGTTCCCTCTGCCTACCTTGCTGTGTGCAGGACACAGCGTGAAGCTGAATTTTTTTTTAATGGTGGCATAGATAACAAAATTCATTATTTTCATATGTTTTAATTTCATTATTTTCCTAATATATTTGTGTGATTTTTTATTAGTTTGTATTATTAATATGTAAATTCATTCCAAATGCTAATTGTTTAAAATTAATCGTCACACCGGAACAAACTGCACATACAACATTTACATAAACAATTCAACTAGGAATCAAACTCGCAACCTTCAATCCTCTAGGCAATAATTTAATTTACAGCCCAATCGAAACTAGTTTACCAAACCTTGTTCTAAAATATTTGTGATTCATTATACACTACAAACATGTCTTCTAAGAGAATATTATTTGCTTAATTATCATAAAACGATAATAATATAGGATAAAAAAATATTTTTAAATAAGTTCAAAGGCCCCACCTCCCATATGAAGACGTCACCAGCTATAAGTGTCTCGTCGTGCATGCGTACGTCGCTTATCAGTAATATGGCGCGCACGGTTGCACTGATATCAGCTGCACTTTCAGGATAGTTTGGTCGTACTCTGAATATTGTAACCCGGTGACCCTCGTCTGTTAGCTTGGGAAGAGGTACTATGTCTCTGTGGGAAAAAAAGGCATATTTAATTGATAATATATGTAATAATAAATTATCACACAGCAAGGCAGAGGGAACCTAGTGTTAAGGCACTCCGCTCCACATTTTCCACCGAATTCTGAAGGCACTGCATTGACGGTACTCAGTGACGGAACTCAACTCAGCGCTTTGCCTTGACACCAGAGCAGAGAATAGTAAAAAGATAAATCAATATTTTATTTCCTCAAGTGGGAATCAAACCCACAACACCACGATTAGTCTTATTAGGATAATATATTTATTGATAAATATTTGTTCTTATTTTTGGCTTAGCCAATTTGCTTACACGCTTACATACTCGTATGTATGATTGTACAATGTAGAAGTATGTTGTCGACGCAATAATTATTCAAATAATAATAATTGAGGCCAATCGTGGCGCAGGGTCATAAGAATGTCCACTTTAAACACTACAGGTTCTGGGTTCGATTCTAACTCGAAGAAATGAAATATTTTCGTTTCATTTTCTCGAATGAGAATCGAACCTAGAACCTGTCGCGTTTACAGACACACTCTTGTGCACCTGCGCCACGGCTGGTCGCAAATAAAAAAATAATAAAATATATTTTAGGGCAAAAATTACAGAAAAATATTATGAATGAAAAATGTGCAGCACTATTCGCTATTTCGCAATAACAAAGAAAAACGCTAAGAAAGTATTCCTTGACCTGCATCTTGAGGAAAATTAAAATATGAGTTTAGTCAGCTGTGTAACGTCAAATTACTAAACATAGATAAGAAATAATTTTATAAAATCGTTGTATATAAATATTATATAATTTATTATTATTAATTAAATGAGGCTAGTCGTGGCGCAGCGGCACGAAGTGTGACTGTAAAACCGACCGGTTGTGGATTCGATCCCGACTCGAGGAGATGAAATATTTACTTAAATTTATATTTCCATTTCTTCGCTCTGGTGTCGAGGATAAGCGCGGCGTTGAGTTCTGCCATTTAACACGCAATGCCTCCTGAATTCGGCAGAAAGTGGGGAACGGAGTGTCCTAACATTAGGTTCCCTCTGCCTACCTGCTATGTGCGGGATACAGCGTGAAGCTGATTTGATTTTTTTATTATTATTAACTAAATGATTATTATAAATGTTAACATGGTTTAATAATAAATATTAAGATATAATAGAAAAAAAATATTTACTTAAAATTTAAAATTCAAATTTAATTAACACTTTAATATGCACTATAGGAAGCTCAATATTAATAAATATTATTAATTTATACATTTTTAAATGACGTTAGGTATATAAATTAATATATTTTAATATACATCTTCTGTATCTAAGATATCGAGGAAAATAAATTTATTTTCATAAAAATTAAAACAGGGAAGTGATATTTTTACTAAAATGACCGTGATTTTTTTCAAATATGTGTGTATTGTGATGACAGAAGCGGTTTCCAGCTTCAACCTGGTACAGCCAGGACTGTCACTTACGATGTAAGCACAACCTTACGAATATCACATAATTTTAAAAAGATTTGGATACAAAGCTAAAAAAAAGCGACAGAGGTTTTTTAGCTTTGTATCCCACGGGTAGGCAGAGGGAACCTGGAAACCTAGTGTTAAGACCCTTCTGTTCCCCTGTGTGCATAATTTCCACGAGTGGGAATCGAACCCACACCCTGTCTCGTTTATAGTCGGTTGTGCCTCTGCGACGCGACTGGTCTAGCCTTCATTTTTGGATTATACAGTATGAATATATTGATTAATATTTTTATTTATTATAAGACATTATGTATCAGCTATAATTAGACTTCCGGTCCGCAAAACTGACAGCTATTTTTTTAGATTTAGGTTAAGAGTAATTCTAATATTTACTTACAAAAATTTGCAAACTTCATTTAGTGGCGGTTCTGTTATAGATCGATGTTCATAAAGATCTCTGAAGCGTGACCGTGCGTAGCAAAACGTTTCCAATTTCTTTCGTGCTCTCTCAAAGTCCATTCGGCAGCCTCGTAGAAACACCTGGAGTAGTTGTGTTTCTGTGGACAACATTTTTTATGAAAATTTATATAATTTTTAGTAATAATAATCAGCTTCACGCTGTATCCCGCACACAGCAGGGTAGACAGAGGATACTTAATGTTAAGACGACGTTTGATGATGTTATTAATAGTGATTTTTTTTTACTTATTTTGAGACACTACATAACCACCTGCTACTACTCCTCAATGAAACTTGCCTAAAGATAAGTAATATCCGTTTCATAAAAAAAAACTTTACATAATAATTTATAAATATGGAGTCAGATTTGAACCCCTAAACGCAGTATTCAAAATAGTTATAAAAACTGAGTCTCGAGTGAAACTAGCGACAATGTCACCACCACACCGATACGGCCCTGGATTTAATTACCCATGTTACTTCTCTGTGGGACAACTTCGTCTCACAGAGCTGTTATACTTTACTTGTATGACAATTAAGAATGTATTTTGAGCAAGCTGTTTGCAACAATATACTTAAAGATTTACTTTACATAAGTAATTTAACTTCTTAAATGAGTATGTACTTATAAAATCATTTATTTGTTGTTTGGTAAAGATAAACATATACATTTACTCCATCATCTACGTAAATTAAATATAAGTGCTAAATAAATATAAAATAAAAAAAAAACAGGGTGGAAGTGTCAGTACCACTTTAAATGAAACCATAGTTTAACTACTCCATAAAAGCCTAATACAATTATTTTCCCCCAAAAATGAAAAAGTGATTTTTTCAAATAAAATGAATAATAAAATTGTCGTTTTAAAATAAAACGCCATTTGTCAAGAACGACGCACGCACACATAAGCCTATCAAAGGGAAACCGCCGCATACGCCTCATTCCGAAATCGAGTCGTAGGTATTGGCGGCAAAGTTCAAAGTTGTTTTACCTTTAGTATATTTTTGTAGTAGGATGCGTCTACGAAATACAGGTATGGATAAACATCGTAAAATGAAAAAAAAATATTACGTCTAATCTGTTGAGTTATCTTGATTCATTTCTTTAGATATAGGTTTGAAATATTTTACCCTATATGCTGTTTCCGTAAAAGGAGCGCTGCCTCTTCCACCCTGTATACTATAAATACTACTTAACTACTAATAGTATAAAGAGCAGGGTAGGGAAGAGGGAACCTACTGTTAATACACTTACACTTTCCGCTGAATTTTCGAGAACATTGCGTGTTGAGTGGCGGAACTCGATGCCGGGCATTAATAAATAATAATTCATATCGGGAGTGGGAATCGAATCCACAACCGTCGTGTTTACAGTCAACTCACAAGTAAATTACCTATTATATTGCTGAACTCAAATTATGGTAGAGAATAGTTATGTATAAACTATTTATTTATTTTTTTAAATAAATATATTTTAATAATGTATTATGGAGTTAAATTATCAGCTCTCATCTCGTCCAAACAGCGTCATGATGACATAACAATTATTATAAATAAATTAATATAAGATCAATCAAAGAATAAAAATGAAAATGATGTACTTAAATCTACTTAGATTACTACAAAATAAATACTTAACTTATTTGAATAGAAACTTTAATAGTACCTAGAAATAAATAGGAATACCTATATCTATTTTCATTTGCATTGGTCGACTGTAAACACTTATATAGGTATCAGCTTCACGCTGTATCCCGCACACAGCAGGGTAGGCAGAGGGAACCTAGTGTTAAGACACTCCGTTCCCCATGTTCTGCCGAAGTCTGGAGGCATTGAGTGGCAGAACTCAACGCCGCGCTTAATCTCGACACCAGAGCGAAGAAAATGGAAATATAAATTTAAGTAAATATTTCATCTCCTCGAGTGGGGATCGAACCCACAACCGGTCGGTTTTACAGTCACACCTCGTGCCGCTGTGCCACGACTGGCCTCACTTATATTACTTACTTGTAGCTACTTGTGCCAATAACACTGTAGATATTAATGAAGGAAATATCAGTCAATAGTAGTTTGTAGAATTTTTATTTATAACTATTAATAATAGATGTTAGTATCTAATTTATCCTCCTTTTTAGGGTTTAAGTAAGAAAAAAAAACGGAACCATTATATGATCACTTTGTTGTCCGTCTGTGTGTTTGTCCGTATTACGGACGTACAGACAAGGACGTCCAAGGGACCGTAGCCCTGGATATTTGATATTAATTTCAGCTTGAAACATCCACGGGATCTTCTAATAAATGGTCTTGAAAGACCGACATACGGAGTCCGTATGGCGAGGACAATAAAAAAAACTTTTTGACAATCAGTGCAATCAGAAGATACGAGCGGTTATGTATCGTTTTTGCTGCATTTTGAATGAAATTCGTCGCGTAATCTACACCTACAGGATCTTGTACTTCCGGTGAAGTTAAAATGATGGAATTCGGCAATAAGTGACTGACTTTACAAAGGGAAAATAGAAATTTATAATAGGTATATCATGGATCAACACCCTCAGTGAATGAGACCGACTCGCATTTAACCGATTTTTGTAAAGAAAAAACAGACAAATCCTAAAAGTTTTGCAAATGTACATAAAAATACATAAATATTTAATTTTGTTATAAAATTTGAACCCTACAACCAATGCAATTTTAAAAACATGACCATCAACCATCGTGAGTCACATCAACACATCAAAATTTTACTATATGGACTTTGGATAATATTCGATTTTTAGATAATAATAGTTTTTGTTTCATCAAAATCGGGCCAGGATTTGTAAAGTTTCACCGTTTTTTAAAAGTTGCATTCCGCCGAGACGCGACCTGACGTCGCTCAGCAGCGGGCGGCGCGGCGTCTTGTTTACGTACAAGAAATTTGATCTATAAAGTGGTTTGCATTTAATATTTTAAGTTTTTTTAGTTGTGTTCGTGTTCGCAATTACTTTAAAGTTTAAACATTATTCTTATTATATTAACATAGTGATTGAAGACGTTTTTGTAAAAGGACAATATCTTCAATGATACTGAATGTTGAGTGACAGAACTCAACGCCGTGCATTGTCTAGTCCACTGGTTCCCAACTAGTGGTCCACGGACCATCAGTGGTCCGCAGAAATCTTATTATGGTTCGCGAACGATGTTCATTTTATGACTGGGCATGGTGAGGCGAAGTTTTTGTTTGACTATCACAGTTAATTTTTATTATACCAACATGCATAGTGGTCCCTGCTACCAAGAATGATATAAAAGTGGTCCTTGATCAAGAAAAGGTTAGGAATCCCTGGTCTAGTCAGAGCGACTATAAATAGCTCATATACTCCAAATGGCAGCGCGTCCACAGCTATCGCGCTTAAAACCAGACGGTGTCCCGCTGGGTCACAATAAATATAATTTATAATAATAAATATTAAAATCTCTTTATATCTATATATATAAAAGGACATGTACCTGACTGACTGAGCGTAGCCGCTGTGCGTAGAAACTTGAAATTTGGACAGATATTTATTTTCATAATCTGGACATCCACTAAGAAGGGATTTTGAAAAATTTTAACCCTAAAGGGATGAAATAAAGGTTGAAAGTTTGTATGGATTCTTTATTAAATCGGCACCGATTTTTATAAAATTTGAAATTCATAAGGGTTCCCCTAAGGGTTCAAATGAGGGGTTGAAAGTTTATATGGAAAAGTCTTTAAATCGCCATCGATTTATATAATAACCCTTCTTTAGCAGTCGGGAAAAAACTAAATTCAAACTGTTAAAAATATTTTTTTGAACACGTGTTTCGCAGTTTTTTTAGAATTCACCCCTAAGGGTGCAAATACGCGGGCGAAGCTGCGCGCACCCACTAGTATTTAATATGTATATTTAAATATTTAAATACATATCAATGGCACGCGGAATACAAACGCAATATTGATATAATAAATGTAGGACATAAAATAAAATTACCTATGCCGAATTTCCAAGGATTTTTTTCTTCAAAACAATACTTCGAGGTTCTAATAAACGTGCCAGTGGAAATACCGGTTTAATAATATTTTTAAATACAACTCCTTTAAAAAAAATTGAATCGCAATATAACTTTGAAATTTATATGTACTATATCTATATTTATACTAACTATTTTAAATATATTTGCAACGCACACAAAAGAATAATTCAAATAACATTTTTCTATAGGTATATTGTAAATTACAATTACAAGTAGAAATTCTACTTTGTTAAAATAAATATTTATTAATATATTTTCAGAAGCCAGTAGTGGCGCAGGGGCACAACCGTAAACGAAATACCGGACGAGGGCGAGTGAGGCTCGCACACCGAGGGTTCCGTACAAAAGTTGGCGATCTCGAGCTATTTCTGAAATTCGGCTTCCAATACCTATTAAACGTGAAATATTAATGTTTGTTACGTTCAAACTGTTAAGCTCATTTTGATAAAATTTTAATATAACTAAATATGACTGTAAACACGACTGGTCGTTGGTTCCATCCCCAATGGAGAAAATGAAATATTTGTTTTAAATGTATATTTTCGTTTCTTCGTTCTGGTGTCGAGGGTAAGCGCGACGTTTAGTTCCGTCATTCAATATGCAATGCAAAATAGAATTCGGTGGAAAATGGGGAACGGAGTGTCTTAACACAAGGTTCGCTCTGCCTACCTTGATATATGCTTGATGTATACAGTGTAAAGCTAATTTCTTTAACATTTTCATTTCTATTTTTTCAAAATATCGTTGTTTATATATATATATAAAAGGACATGTACCTGACTGACTGAGGTAAGACGCACGCACAGCCGTAACCGCTGTGCGTAGAAACGTGAAATTTGGACAGACGTTTATTTTCGTAATCTGAACATCCACTAAGAAGGGATTTTAAAACATTTTAACCCTAAAGGGATGAAATAGGGGTTGAAAATTTGTATATTTTTTTTTTTTAAATCGGCACCGATTTTTATAAAATTTTAAATTCAAACACGTGTTTCATGGTTTCTTGAAATTCACCCCTTAAGGGTTCAAATAAGGGATTGAAAGTTTATATGGAAAAGTTTTTAAATCGCTACAGATTTTTATACAAATTTAAATTCAAACTATTAAAAATATTATGATTGAACACGTGTTTCGTGTTTTTTTTAGAATTTACCCCTAAGGGTGCAAATAAGCGGGCAAAGCCGCGCGCGCCCGCAAGTAAAAAAATATTTTAAAAGTTGGAAATATATCTTTTATTTAAATGAAATTTAAAAAGGCATTCGCAATAATATACATACCGTTACCATATTTTCGCATTCTTGTTTAGTTTTAGTTGTTAAACCGGTCATCAGGATGAGCCAAATGCTGATAAATACGTTATTATCTATTTAAAATAACATACCTAACATATAACGCCGCCATGGCGCAGTTAATAAATATCTCACTATAGACGAGATGGTTGATGGTTCGATTCTCGCTATGCACATTTAAAAATGTAATATTATAATATATTAATAGATATATAATAATATATATTTTTTTGTAATATAGTCATATTTTTTTTTATTTCTCACGCCTTGAAGCACAAAGTCAATGAACGCGTACCATAATCTTTAAAATACAAAAAATTAAGAACGAAATGTCACATCTACATACATGTTCTTGTTCTTATTATACCCTGAATTGATACTTATAGAATAAAAATCCCGTAACAATTTCCTAAACCTAGTTTTATTAGTAATAAATATACTTCGTTCCCCAACTTTGGCCCAATTTGCCTGACATTATATCAATATAAAATGAAGAGTTGTCGTACTCAACGCTGTCTTCCAGACCCGGGAAAAGAAATAACTAATTCCACCGAGTAGGAATCGAACTTACATTCAAGTTTGCGGTCACACTCTGTCCCACTGCGGCACAATGGCTTTATAAATATAAATATTACTTACTATATTAACAATATTTAGTACTTCTAGTGCAATAACACATTAGCCTATCTTCCCAAATATTTGTTGATTAGTTAATAATAAAATAGAAAAATCTTAAAATAAGGAGGCCAGTCGTGGCGCAGCGGAACGAGGTGTGACTGTCCCAACCGAATGGTTGTGGGTTCGATCCCCACTCGAGGGATATTTACTTAAATTTATATTTCCATTTCTGCACTCTGGTGTCGAGGTTAAGCGCGGCGTTGGCTCCAGAATTCGGCAGAAAGTGGAGAACGGAGTGTTTTAACACTAGGTTCTCTCTGCCTACCCTGCTGTGTGCGGGATACAGCGTGAACCTGATTTAATTTTTTTTTAACTTAGGGTTTCTTTTTAAAAAAGTTTTATACAAATAAGTATTTGTTAAACTATACGTTCTTAGAATAAAATATCGTCTCAAGAGCGTTTACGAAACAACATCGATATCGCATACTAAACTAAAAGAGAACTTGAACACAATTGCAACATTTCACAAAGTCAGAATAAAAATGCAAGTTAGTGCTTTAATTGCATGTAAACAATAAAAGTAAGAGAACAAGGTTAGTAAGTCACCATTGAGGTTGAACGACAAACCGATATAATTAGTTACGTATATTATTTTGTAATAATTACACATATAATACCTAATTTAGTATAAGAGTTTAATTTTTGTTGCATTATATATATTTTTTAAGTTTATTAACATAGTAAAGTATAAGTAAGGTATAAATATTAACATTTA
>DWQW01008765.1:0-13598 GCA_018249695.1 Heliconius erato demophoon
ATAATACGCTTACGTTCCCTCGCCCTGAGACCATTTAAATTGAACGGGGCACTGAAAAGGTATTCGAATAACCGCACGATACAAGAATCATCAATTAGATAAATGGAAATGCTTAATTAGGTTATTTGTTAGCTTCACGCTGTATATTCCACATATAGAACGGAGAACGGCAGAAGAAACTTAATGTTAAAACACTCCGTCCCCCACTTTTCGCCTAACATACATGTGAAGTGGCGGATCTTAACGCTGCAGTTACCTCCATGTGGGAATCGAAGTCACCTCTGTTGGATTCACAGTCAGATGAGGTGTCGGAGCGTCATGACTATATTATGACATTAGTTATTTATTTTATAGTTGATATTCTTACGAAATAATGAGCATTGTATTACTTAACTATAATTAAATGTTATATTTCTTTTCTGTTATATTTTGAGTAGGCAGGGGGAATCTAGCGTCATAACACTCTATTTTCCTCAGTACATCTGAATTCAAAATTTTTGTAGAGAGTGGTTGTACTTAACTCCGAATTTAATCTATCAATAGCAGAAAAATAAAATTTATTTAGATAAAACCACTCCAGCTGAGCGAGGATCGTATCCACAACCACGGCATATCAGCATCATCGCCACTTAACGACACCATAAAAAACACAAAATTTAGTTACAAAATACCGAGTTTTCACAAAAGTATCCTAATATTCTATTACTATTAAATAGTATATTTCTAAAACAAAACATACATGCATATTTGAATAGATTTTTAAAAAGGTATATTTGTCACTATACCGCCAGTGAACTGATAGCTGTCGCATTAAAGTCGCCTCAGCCCTCCCGTTTGAGTGCCTAAGCTTCTTACCATCCTGTTGTCTCTTTAGACTTTATCACGAAAAGCCATGTTTTGTCTATTTATCAAGTTGAATTTTCAAATCATGTTTAAGTGTCTTGCTTAAATATTATGAGAGTAATTTTTTTTTGAAAAATAATTGTTGGTAAATAAGGTAATAAGTACCAATATTCGTAATTAAAAATCTACGTGTAGAACTCAACTACACTTTAAAACAAATATCAGTGTAACATTGCCAGTTAGCCCCTAGTATGTTCTTATAAAGCACATATCACTTTGTCAATGTCACGTTGTATGGAGAAGACATGAAGGGGGTTGTACGGTAGAAAAGAGATAATGTTATACAGTAGGAGAATGCAAAGCGCCTAGTATATAATATTCTTTTTGTCTTCACATCTTTTATACGAGATAAGCAATGAGAGTGTAGTGAATAGTCATTCACTTTTATCAGACCAGATGCATTTGTATACATTTTTTTTGTCCGATGTATGAAAACAGAATCATATCACACACTTTTCACGATAATAATAATGTCAAAAGCTATTATTATGATTATATGAAAAAAATCATTAAACAAATTCTTGTATTTTTTTTATAAAATACAATATAATTAAACATTGTAGTTTTGTAGCTTCACGCTGTATTTCGAATATAGCATAAAAGGCAGGAGGAATTTCTTATCGTTAAGACACTCTGTTTCCTCCCAATTTTCAATGCGTGTTGAGTGATCATATTCCCAAGTGAAAATCGAACCCAAAATTGTCACGTTTACAGTCAGACGCTAAGCCTGCGTCGTGACAGTTCAAGATCTGATCTTATATTCTAATAAAAGTTTACCAAAAAGGTAATTCAGCAAGAAATTGTAATACCTGTATATATTGTTAGTACGATGTAATCTAATAACTCGCTCGGTAACTAAATAACTATCTATCTAAATTTATTTCATAACCTCACATAGTGGTTTCGTTATAAATTAAATTGCTCGCGTGTCCATTTTACCTTATTTTCCCCTTAACAAGATGGATATAATGAAAATAATAAACGATTTTCGACTCTATTACATATAGTAATAGAGACGGAATTGTACTTTTTCGAAACAAACTTTTGATATGGATCGTATTTCAGGCAAATAATTTTGACGGGACCGTCAGATTTTAGTACAAATAATTAATTGTTGTTGACTAACTTGCCGCCAAGATGTGGATTAAATGGTTTACTGTTTGTACGTTGTTGCGTTTTAAGCTTTAAAATGTCACTTTGTTATAGTCATTTTATTATTGGTACTATGTCGCTAAAAACTTTATTTAAAAATTCTTTTAAAATTAAGTTGAATCAGTTTAAATACCTACTACGAATATTTCGATATATATTACAGCTATTGATTACATATTTATTTATCTTGTTGAGGCCGGTCGTGGCGCAGCGGCACGAGGTGTGACTGCAAAACCGACTGGTTGTGGGTTCGATCCCCACTCGAGGAGATGAAATATTTACTTAAATTTATATTTCCATTTCTTCGCTCTAGTGTCGAGGTTAAGCGCGGCGTTGAGTTCTGCCACTCAACAAGCAATGCCTCCAGAATTCGGCAGAAAGTGGGGAACGGAGTGTCTTAACACTAGGTTCCCTCTGCCTACCCTGCTGTGTGCGGGATACAGCGTGAAGCTAATTTATTTATTTTATTTATTTTGATTACATATTTTGCGAACGATTTAAATTCGTATACATAGCGAAGGAGGCAGAGGCAAATTAGTATTGAGACACTCTGTCCCCCAATTTCTGAGATATTGCTTGTCTTTCCGATTTTCGAGACATTACCTGTGGAGTGACGGAACTCAATACTATGAATTGTTTACCAGAAAAGAAAAAACTCACAAGTAGGTAGTATAAAATGCAGGATGCAAAAACGACTTCGCATGCCATTATTTTAAAATTTCATACTAAAATTCTAGGAAGAACAGTACTTAACGCAATAAAGTGAACTTTCAAGTTTCCACTTGCTTTCAGTAACGGCGCCAAGCGCTACAAAGTGTAAGATGTCTTGTCTTAACCCTACAAGGCACCCAGTGCCACATGAGGGACATCCACTTTAATCGTTCCTATAATTATAAAACTAGAAGTAACAATACCTCTTGACATCTTGATAGAAGCTACAGATATTTAGCAATGTTATAGTATGGCTCTTTACCTAATAATATCATTCATGTATTAGTTATAGCAAATGAAATGCAAAATTTGAATGAAATTGAAACGTTACTCATTTGTTGAAATTAAAAATTATTTAAAAAAATGTTATTCAACAGTTTTGACTTTAAAAAAAATATTGTGCGTTATAAGTAAGTGTATATTTTGCAAAGGTAAGTTATTTTTTATATAACATAAGTAAACATATTAGAAAATCATACTTTTATGTGTGTTCCACATACGGTACGTTGAGCTTTAGTGTGCGTTTTTACTCGTACGTACTTACGATAACTTTCCTTATAAATATTATGATTTTTTCCGTTAATGGCGCGAAGAAGATTACATGATTAAAATATTAAGGGTTTCTAGGCCATTCTTTCTGGGTGTGAGGTCGGACAAGATTTTTGTGATGCTGAATGTGATGATGACATCGAAAGGTTACCCAAAACCTCCGCAGTGATCTCCCGTCAACGATCTCGATGATTTTATTTTTTTTAGATATATCAGACAGTCAGCCTACTACATCAGAGACAACTACAGGTACTATTACCCAATCTCGGGCACCTAGACGATCATCGACTATTAGTAACACAATTGGTCTAGAATGAATCTAGAATCCCTGGCTCTGTAACTAACCTAAAGAAAAAAAAGAAGATTTAAGTGGATTTAAGAAGAAGATTCATTTGATGAGGTTGGAAATAAAAGACAGAAACCAAATATATCAATCCTACCTCCTCGTGATATCAGACTTGATGGGTTTGAGTATTTTCCTGTATGGAATCAAAAAAGACAACGGGCCAAATGTCCTGGATGCAAAACTAACTTTGCCTCGATAAATCTAATGATTGCTTTTGATCTTTCGATCAATGAGCAGATTTATGAAATAAGTTATAAGTATGATTTCTAAATATGTAAAATAATAAAATATATAGTGATAGTCATTTCTTTTAAATGGGAATTGTTCAGCAGAGACGGAAGATACGAAATACGAAGATACGAGAGACGATATTGATGTGGAAAGGCGTATTGCTGCCGGTGACAAGGTTAACGGAGCCTTAGCTTCATTGATGAGACGGCGAAACGACAGCACAGCTGCGCGTTTGGCCGTAGATAATGCAGTGTTGGTACCGACTCTGTTATACAGCAGCGAAACGTGGGTATTACAGAAGAAGATTGAAGGAAAGATAAATGCCGTGGAGATGCGATCTCTTCGCAGAATATGCGAAGTCAGCATAGATACACCGAAATAGCAGGTTCTAGCGAGGATGTCACGTCAGCTCAGCTGGTTTGGGTACGTCGAATGAATGAGTGATGAAAGAATGGTAAAAAAGATTTATGATGGAAAAGTGAGTAGTAAGAGAGGTAGGGGGAGACCTCTGTTGACCTTCGAAAACACAATATCGAAGATTCTGAAGGTCGATCGAAGATTCTGAAGGAAAGTCACGTAAAAAGCATGAGGACCCCCGGAATGCATGTATGAAGAGGTTGATGACAGTGGACGAGGCGAAAGAGGTATGTAGAGACCGTAGAGTTTGCCGCTCTGTTCTCTCTGACTACCCCGCTAGGAATAACGTGTGAAGCTAAGTTAAGTTAAGTACATAAGAAACAATTTCCAAGGTGATTCAATATGTACTAGTTCAATACCAGAAAAGTAAAGTTAAAGCTCAGTGTACCATATGTGGAACTGAAATAAAAAGTTATTTTTTCAGTAAAATATGGTTTTATTTTTATTTTTATAAGTTTTCCCTATCTTCTGATCACTTATTGTAACCTATGTATTTTTTTCACGCACGAAAAAAAAATTGAGCCTTGTAGGGTTAATCCTTTATGTTTATGTTAATTATTGTTTTTGGCCTAACAATTTTACAGAATTTTGCTTTTTAAAAGAATTAGTGGCACATGCAGAACGTATTTAAAAAAAACGTATACCTAATTTTTAGAAAGTGGGGCATCTATCCCGGTTCGACCATATATATTTTTTAATATATTTTTTGATACATTTTAAATTATTTTGTTAAAATGACACCTACTACAGGGCTTCAAACCTTACTCGCAATAACGCTTTTTTAACATGTTTTAAGTGTTCTTCCAATCTAATAAAAGAAAACTATTTTATAAAATATATACAAAAATCTATCAATTGTCTAGAGCGCTTGAACTATAACAAAGAGACGTAGCTTCGAGTGCCGGTACGTTAAAATGTTTATTTTCGATTTCTAAATAGTTTTCGAAATATATGCGAGTACTTTTTGTTTTCGATGTTCTGGTAATAGTGCCGGAAATCAACGCCGCGCTTAGTCTTACAAGGATAGAGAGTAAAAAAATATTTAAATTCCCCAGTTCCACCATTCGCCATTCAACTCACAATGTCACAAATTAGGGCGGAAAGTGAGAACAGACTGTTTTGACATTATATCTCTTTTTACATTGCTAATAAAAAAAATAAACACACGAATTTCCTACTAAACCTTTTGAACTGATACATCACTTTTTTTATATATATTTTTAAAAGTCCAAAACGTAAACTCAAGTCAAATAAAGACTAATTAAGGTCCATGTCGCAGCAAGCCTCAAGGGTAAATATTTTTTGGTAGAGGGACCTATAATTTATAGGAACATTCGGTCTACATTCTGCCTAATTATATATTATTATTATATACATTGTTCGATTTATTTCTTGGAAGCGATATAATAATTTATCAATAATTTCTGTTCAGTAGGGCAAAGGAAAATGTGAGTGATGGTTTCTTTTATATCGATTTCATTTATTTACTAAATTATTTCATTTTTATATATTATGATTTTACCAAAATAATAAAAATAAACTGCAGGAAAATCACAAATAAAAAAGTTATGTCTTAACATTTATAATATTTGATACCAACCGATTCTCTCGGTCAGTGAAGTAAATTGACTTGGACCCCTTGGCCTTTTGCCGTGGAGTGGACTGATTCGATTATATGTTTCTAGCGATGCACCAGCCAGTTACTGAGATCTATTTTAGTGTAGCTACAAAATGTGTATCCAAATAGAATTTTAGAATAAATAACCTTACAGAAAATTATTTGGGTTATACAAAAAATCAGTAATGCTGTGGATGTTTATTCATGATTTTAGTTCAAATAGGAAATTATTTTTATTAATAATAGTCAGATCAAAAGATATGAAGAAAAAAATATTTGTACAAGATTTTAATATATATATTTTAAGAATCATTCCTAGTTTTAACAGCTTTAACAGGAAACCTCAATTTTCCATTGCGTGATGAGTGGCACAACTAAATGCAACGCTTTTTCTTATTACCAGAGCAATAAAATTGGAAATACAATATATTGTATATTTGTAATAAACCCTTGATTTACTTCTATGTTTAATCCTGGAACCTTTGTTAATATTAGGTAGACAGTCAAAACTAAATGCTTCTGTGGTCAACATTTATTTCTATATGAGATGTTTCATCTTTTAATATATGAAATCTAACTTTGGCGACAGTTTTGCATTAATGGCGATGTCTCGAAAATGCGGTGGAAAGTGGGAAACGGAAAGTTAACATTAAGTTCTGCTCTCTCTTTGCTTTCTTTTGTAGCTTGTTTGCCTGCTCTTTGTAAATATATGTAGGTATATTGTTTTTTTTTTAATTTTTATTTTTATAAAGTATCCCACACGTATCAGGGTAGGCAGCGGGAACTTAGGAATCCAGTTTTAAGAGAGTCCGTTCCTATTAAGACATTTCCTTTCCTCTCTTTGCGCTGAATTCTGGAGATATTGTTGAGCTGAGCTCAACGCCGAGCTTTGCCTCATTACCATGAATAAAACCAGAGCGAATAATATTATAATTATTAAACAAATGAAAAATTACAGAAGCACAACTAGAAAATAACAGTAGGTACTTTCTAGTTGTGCCTCAAATTATTTTCACAGCTTCATTAAAGTTTTTTCATAGAAAAAATATGAAATGAACAAGTAACTACAAAGTTTGAAGTGTTTTTCAAGTGTTTGTTTTTGTTTACTGTACTTTATTTTGCTTTGTGTTTTGGCAACAGTCCAAGGTCAGACACCAAATGATTTAAAACAGGACACTCTCAGAAGATCGACTTTATGGTCTATTTTTATTAAGATTTATTCATTCTTTTTTTAGCTTTACATGTAGTTGAATTATAATACTAGATTTTTTATGAAATTCTAATAATGATATAGTGGAACTCAAAAGATGCAAATATTTATTTAAATTTATATTTTCATATATTTTCTCTCGTGTCAAAGCAAAGCGCGGCGTTGAGTTCTGCCACTGCCACAGCATGCAAGGCCTCCAGAATTCGACGGAGACTGATGAACGTAGTGTCTTGAAATTGGGTTCCCTATGTCTACCTTGCTGTATACGGGATTTAGCGTGAAGCTGATTATAATAAAAATAAAAGAGAATATCCTAAATGTAAAAATTTATACGTATTTCATAAAAAAAACTTTACAAACTTATATTTGTAGTTTATTCATATAAAATTATTGCAAATGCCCGTAAACTTAAGTTTGACAACTTTTGTATGTTCCCGTTGATCTACAAATTTTGAAATTGGTACGTAACCCTCGGTTTTGGTGAGTCCGACTAAAGACAAAAAAAAATTATACCGTCTCAGTACAAACTTTCCCTCCTTTTTTGTGCTCTTTCATTTTGAAGATATTGATTTTTATAGGAACAGGATAGAGCGGGGAAATGAATATAACTTGAATCGAATCCACTAACGCGTTTACAGTCAGACGTTGATCAATGGCTCGGTCTTTTTGCCTTGATACCATAGCGAAGAAATAAAAATATTATTAAATAATAATGCATTCCCTCAATTGGGGATCGAACCAACAATCGACCCCTGAACCACTACGACCTATATATTTTTTTTAACTTTTAAATATTTACGTATATGATTTCAAGTTGTTTAGTTATTTCGTTTTGACTTCCGCCACTCAACACGCAATGCCTCCAGAACTTGGTAAAAAGTAGGGAATGGAGTGTCTTGACACTAAGTTCCCTCTGCCTACCCTGCTGTGTGAGGGATACAGCGTGAAGCTGATAAGATTTTATTTATATGTATTGACGTCTTTCCTACATCTATAGACGCATACTTACATATATAGATAAATACCGTAAATATTATTCAAAGAATTGACTTATTTTCGAAAAGCTAGAGGCCCACAGTTCAAAATATAAGACAACTTAGATACTCGTATAAAGAATAGGATTTACCCCGTATTTTAAAGGTGAGCTAACATTTATTACATCTAGTGATAGGATCAGACGCGTCAGCAGCGAGTTGCCAATGAAATTGAAAAGATATTTCATTTTCCACACCAAAATGCGAATAAAATTGTTTGAAAGCCTTAAAAATTATTTATTATGTTGTAAAATGCTTATAACATTTTATTTTATAATCCTAATGTGATTTTTGAGGACGTTGAGGCACAATGGTTATAAGTTCAATTTCTTAATAATAAATAATTCAATTGAGTGAACTCTGGTAATTAAACAAAGCGCGGCGTTGAACTGCGCCGCTAAACACACAGACATGAAAATTAGTCATAAGGGTTGGGAACGAAGTATTTAAACACTAGCTTTCCTTTGCCTTACCCTGCAATTAAAACGTGAAGTTAATATATATTTTTTTAATTATAAAGCTGAAGAATTTATTGGCACAGTTTGGCTTTAAGTGACCAACTGACTTATTCAGGAATTATTGTATCGACTTGACTTATAATTTTTTTGTGTTAGATAGAATGCTTGTCGAGGAGTACTTTAGGACTTCATATAATTATATTACAATACAGTAATGGTTTCAACGTAACCCACTGCAATTGTGGTCGGAGTTACTTGAGGCAAATAAAATATATCAGCTTCACGCTGCATCCCGCACACAGCAAGGTAGGCAGAGGGAACCTAGTGTTAAGACATTCCGTACCCCACTTTGTGTGTTGAGTGGCAGAACTCAACGCCGCGCCTTGCCTCGACACCATCTAATATCTACTGTCTTTTGCAATTATACAAAAGACAGTAGATATTTCTTTTCAGTTTATTTGCTATATTGGGCTGGAATAGTGAAGGCGAGCTTTAGAAACTGTAGAGGGCCCTAAAGTCTATCTTTATAGCAGTAAGTCACATGCTCTGCTCCAAGCCCGACAGTATTAGTATATTTTATAATAGTTAAAAGTTATTTCAATAAATACATTATACGAATTGCAGTTATATTTATTCAATATAGAAGATAACAATAATATAACATATAGTATCTATTTTTTATTTTATCTTTGTGTAGAAAAACTTTTTGTTTACCAATTTCGGCCTTTTTAAACACTTTTTTGGTGTTGCGGATAACAGGGGATGAGGGGGAACAGGAAGGCGGGACACTACCTGACACTGTAAAGACAATGATCGTAAATTTGTTCACAACTCGGGGAAACCTAGAAGCTCGGGGAAGCTAGATATATCTCGGCGTTGATTTTCGCCTCGAAACGCAATGTCTCATTTCGTATTTGACAGTAACCAAGCACTGCACTATAGTCAATTAATATTTTTTATTTAAAGACTTAAGAACTGCTTACCTTTATTTATTTTTTCTATTTAAAAATATATATTTTAAAATATTTCTCAAAAGCTATTACCATTAGTTCTGACCGTGGCACAAACTATTATATTTTGAGCGGCGTGTAACGAGCTCCTTGACCGTATTGTGTGACTTAGAAATGAGGTCACATACAAACATACATTTATTTATTTCTACTTGCATACATTTGGAAATAGCGCAAATAACACAATCATAATTTTAATAAAAAATTAGTTACGTTTGACATAATAGATGTTAGTTACGTAAAATTTGAGTAGAAATATTTTAAACAGAGTGATGTAGTGTTAGGTATTGTTCATTAAAACATCGAAATAAAAAAGTAAATAAAAGGAGGTTGCTGTGTCGGTTCGGCAGCATCTGACTGTAAACGCATAGGCTGTAAGGTCGAATCTCATTTGGGAAATTAAGTTACTCTCAGTTTGTTAGCTGGTCGTGGCGTTGAATTCCGCTATTCAACACAAAAAATGGCAAAAAGTGAGGAGTTAGGTCTCTAAACACGAGATTTTAAATAACGAGATAATAAAAAAAAATGAAAAGATAAACGAATTACTTAGAAGACTTTTTATATATATACATCTTATATATTTTAAAATACATATTGTCGGGCAAACCAACAAATCAGACACCAAATCCGGCTTTTATAATTATTTAATTCACTCTTGTTACACACACTCCAATATTGCCGTATATAGTATAAGTACATTATGCTAACAGCTCGGCCATCCCCCTAACCGCGAGTTCCTTCGCGATTTGAGAATAGCTTACAAATTTCAGAGGTCCTAATTTAAATAAGTATATTTTTAATAAGGAAGGAATATAATAAAAGAACGAGCAAGGGCACCGCCGTGCCCCAACACCGTGAATTCCTACCAGACCGCGGCCTCAACAGTCTTTATTGAACCCGCCGGGACGATTGTTTGTGATCTTTCTAAAGGTACTTGCTATGTTTGTTTACATTAGGATTGTGTTAGAATAGTGATTCATGATGTTGATTAATTTGTGTAATTCTGTGGTTCTGTGGCTTTATTGCTGTTGACCTGGGATGGTTTTTACAGCGTCACCGGGCGAGGAGGTACGAGGGTAGCTCGTCCCTGAAGAAAATGTACTGGTAGCTTTGAGGGACGCTCGTGAAGTGACACAAGTGCCGTGCCGTTTGTGCTTTCATTGGAAATCCACTCCAAGATCCAAGTAGAAATCCACATCCAATTCGGAAAAGACACGGCACACTAGCGCCATTTAATACAATCTAACGGCTAATGAATGCTAAATCTAAATAGATATAACTTTTTAAGAAAAGTTACTAACCCAAATATCTTGCATTAAAATATGGAGTGAATTCTCAACAGCCATTTTATTGCAAAAGTTAAATAGTCTGATCTTTCTTAGTATCGATTTGAATTGTTCAATGCCTTTAGAATAAATTAAGTAGAACGAATGGATATACAGGTTATTTGAAATGAATTTATTTATTTTTTATTCATATATTAGTGTAAGAAACAAAGACTAGACAATAGCTACACAAAGGAGATACCGACAAAAAAACTTTAATGTTAAAAGCCGTAACCCCCACAAATCCCTTACTTAAGAGTTAAAGGCAAAAAAAATAATATCGCCTACACCGACAGACATAGATAAAGAGAGTTGTTTGTTTTATAGAAAAAGATAAGGTAAACGAACGAACAGGCCGCCCACGGCACCCTATAATACCGGAGGCATTGACTACTGCATTGCCAGCTGTTAACGTGACTACGTAGCCAGGCTTTTTAAACGTAATATATCCTAGGTACCTAATATATTGATACTTCTCATACACTTTTCATATTGTGAATTGACTAGTGGAACTCAAAAACTGTGACATAACACCGTCTCAATATTTAAATAAGCAACATTTAGTAGCTTAATTTATCAATTTTGCAGTCTAATTTGGTAATCTTAACTTATATGGCTTAGTACATTCCGAAATAATTTGGGTCGACGGATGTCAACTTCACAAGTAGGTGTCACATTCAAACGGCGGAAATACGCGATTTGATATTAGGATTTCGCCTTTGATCTTGTATTATTGCGGCGGCGAATATTA
The DNA here is from genome assembly GCA_018249695.1 of Heliconius erato demophoon. Lineage (NCBI taxonomy): Eukaryota > Metazoa > Arthropoda > Insecta > Lepidoptera > Nymphalidae > Heliconius > Heliconius erato. The sequence goes on from DWQW01008765.1 coordinate 11,716, forward strand.
TATAGCGCCAAATGTGTTTTGATCGAAATGCAATTGTGTTCTGTTATTTGATAAATGCTCGGTTGTATAAGGATATTTGTATGTGAACACGCATGTGGAACATAAAGAACATGGGTAAGATTAATTTCTTCTAAAGAAAAGAGAAATGCGTTAGTTTGAATAATGAAATATATATATACTCGAGTAAAGTTTCTGAGAGAGTTAATTTCTGGCAGACAAAAGACGGCGTTGGGTTCCACCACTCAAAATCGCGATGTTTCAAGTTTACGGTACCTACCTTACCGCGGCTCTGAACTATCATATATTTTTTAAATGTGAGAGTTAAGACATTTTGATTTCGATTTCTACAAACACCATGCCAGGATGGTTTTAACGTTTTTTCGTTTATGAAAGACAATTACGTAATTGAAAAGAGACAAGCGTGTGACTGTACGCGACAGGTTATGGGTTCGATTCCAACTTGAGAAAATGTTATATTCATTTCTTTGTTCTGGAGTCCAGGCAAAGCACAGCGATGAGTTTCGCTATTCAACACGCAATGTCTCTTAAATTCGGCAGAAAGTGGAGACCAAAAATGTCTTACTGCTAACGGAGTGTCTTAAGACTAGGATTCCAGGCACCCCCTATCTACTCTGCTATATGCGGGATACAATGTGAAAGTAATGAGTATACACAGCATAATACAAGTACATAATCGAAATCCTATGAGCCCTCAACCATAATAATAACAATAACTGACATAATATCGTATCAATCGGAAAATTCGACAAAAACCTTCCCATATCGGTGTTGGATCTTTAGAATTAGATCTCGTTATCCCATTACACCCATTTCAGAATCTTACAGCTGAATGTTAGACAATTTTTGTACTGATATAGAATTTTCAAAGTAATTTCATTTGATTGTTTAAAGTTGTCAATGAAAAATGGTGAAATTTTCTATTTGGAATGGTCTCCATTTTTTATTTTATTATATTAAGTGATTTAACAATAATAGTGGAATTAAATCTCGTTCGAGTTGAATGTTAAAATCGTTTTGATTTTCTTATTTACGTAAAAAGTTTCGCCGTTTAATACGTAAAGTTCCGAATTCGAGCCAAAAGTGGAGTAGAGTATAGTAGTTTCATATTTAGATTTCGTTAATGAAAAATTATTAATTTTAAGTGAGGGCTATGTGGGCGCAGCGAGTGCGTCTGCCTGTAAATGTGATGGGGCGGTTCGATTATTACTCTGAGGAATAATTATATTTAAATTATTTATATTTCTCGTGTAGTCAAAGCGTAGCGTTCCGCTAACTAACAGGCAATGTCTTGAAAAATGCTGAACGGATTGTCTAAAAACTAAGTATCCTCTGCCTACCCGTCTACTAATGTTGGAAAAAGCGTGAAAAGAAAATATAAATTTTAGATCTACAGAACTGAAGAAAGCAAAACTTACTTCTTTTAATATTTTAGTTTTGGTGCAGTGATTGGAATTGAGATGGTTATAGATTTCCTTTATTGTGTAAATATTTTAAAATGCTGCCATTTTGGCGCTCTGGTTCAGTTCAACACGAGTTGAGACAGCAAAACTGATTATTTTAACACTACACTCTATCCACCTACTCTACTCAATAGAAAATGTGTTTAGCTAAAAAAGGTAATACCTATTTAAATTCATGCTGCATCCTCCATATAACAAGATAGGCAGAGGAAACCTGATATAAAACACTCCATACCACAAGCACTTCTCAAGTTTCGAGACTTAGCACGTTAAGTGGCGCACTATGGGCAATCGAGGTCTGTATCAGATCAAAAATCGATAACTTTTTTATTTGTTAAGATAAACAATTGAATTTTTGCACAAGCATAAAGTATAAAATAGCGCTTTAGGTAAAGTTCAGAT
>DWQW01008766.1:0-13597 GCA_018249695.1 Heliconius erato demophoon
ACAAAAGATCGTGATAGGAAAATTCGGTAGCAGGACACTGACCATATTTTGCAACATGGTCAGTGGAAGACACAATAATAAGGTCAAGAAGCGAAGGACTGCAGTTGGGAAATTTATGGGTAGGAGCAAGGGGGAGAATATTTAAATTTGCTCCAGTTACTAAAGATTGTAAGCGCCGGGCACGCCAGTCATTCTTTACGAGGCAGGTGTTAAAATCACCCATCAACAAAGTGTGATCATAGAGAGGTTGATACTTATCCAACAGAGCTTCAAATGACGAGAAATAATCGATCGTAAGGCTGGGGTTGTAGTATACTCCAAGGAGTATTTTAGTGTGACAAAAAAGTACTTCGATAAAGAGATGTTCCGCACCTGCATTACCCAGTGTCTGGGACGCGTCGAGGATTGAAAAAGGAATATGGGAACGCAAGTATATAGCTACATTTTGTATTAAAAATTTGGGAAAATATAAAATTTTGTGCATTTGGGAGAAAATAAAATGAAAATGTAGTAGTTTGATTTAATATCTTATCACGCATAGAGAGAACGTAGTGTCAAGATTATATTTATTATATTTTTTTTGCACCTATTCGAGATATTACGTATTAGAGAGTAAGAGAGTCAGAGGTCAAGAGAGTGACGTATTTAAGAAACAAAACTAACTAAAATCTATCAATTTTAATTAAAATAACACTTTGAAAATCTCACGTTACGAACTTTAGAAAAGTGATGGGTTGCGCCATGGGTGGCGGAACTCCACGCCACACTTTGTCTTAATACCTGAGCGAGCAACTGAAAATAAATTATTCTTCCGAGTGGTCATCGAACCCACAACCGTCTCGTTTATAGTTATGCGCTACGCCACGACGACTTTAAGCAACGACCCAGCAGCTTTTCACTTCAATTATTTTACTTCAGTAGTACAATGAAATGAAATGTTATACAATTTTCTTGAAGAAAGATGAACTTTTGCAGCTTCGTTCTATTGTTTCACATTAATAAGTTTCTTCTTCGTTTCAAAGTATAGCATAAAGTCAATAGATAGTAGAACATATGTTATTGGATATTCTAGAGAATAAATACTTCATTTATTTCTTATGAAGTATGGATGGTATAATTTGACTAGCTTTTAGTAAAAGCTCAGAAGAAAAGGACTCGATGTAGGCCGAACAACTACTAAATATTTCCGGTCATTGCCGAACCGAGGCGCCACACGCCATTTTATAGCAGATAATGAATATTTTGACTGTTATTTATAACAGTCAGTGTTGAAAATAAATAATGATTAGAACATTAGAAATTTATAATGAATTATATTATCTGTTATATGTTATAACGCCCAAGTTTAGCTTTTACTTACGAAGTCGCCTTCCGGTCAAATAGATATCCACTTTTACACAACTAAGAATTTTGTATGACATACGAATATTTTAAATTGAATATCCGACACATAATAAGTTTTTAATTTTCGAATTAAAAACTTGTTATATAGGCTAATCGTACGATTGACGTAAACGGGACAGGGCGTGGGTTCGATTTCCCGCAATGCCTTTAGAATTCGGCGGAAAGTGAAGAACGGAATTTTTTTAATGAAAACGCATTGTTAGTTCCTACGTTAAATAAAATAAACCTTTCAAGTTTATTATATAAGCATTGATATAAACTTACGCTTTTATATGTTTTTGAAGACGTCGTTCGATCGTTTAAAAGACGAAAGGCGAAACCATTAGTAAATAGATAAATATGGGGATGGGCAAAGAGAATTAAATATTAGGTAATAGCTATCCATAATGTCCTTGTACCTTTATACAACTGAAACTTTACCATTAATAATACAAAGATTGCTATTAGTTTCTCTTAAACTCCACACGGAGTTCTACTATTTGGATTTAAACTTGAGCTCAATCAAAAATTATATGTAAAATATTTTATAAATTTTTTGTGTTATTCATACGCTAACAAATAAAGGAATATATTTAGAAACGTTTCAAAATTTGAACGTAGCGGGACTCAAACCCGCACCTTTTGGATACCGCCAAAGCGCCCAATTAAGCCATCTTCCTATTAAGCTACGTGGAAATGCTTTTATGTTTGTTATGTTAATTTATACACGTCGCTAAATATAATTTCCTTAAATATAAAAGAGACGGAGAACAACTAAAAAGTGAAATGAACGTGACTGAATGTACTCAGGATAATTCCTTTATTTATTTATTTTTTCAGGAAAGACGCAAACGAGCTTTCGGGTCACCTGACGGTAAGGGATCACCGCCACCTTCGACCCCAAGTAACACAAGAGCGGTTACAGGTGGATAATTTCTTTTGGATGCATTTAATTTTTTTAGCTACTAAGAAAAATCTTAGGTATACCTTAAAAAAATAAATAAACCAGCTTCACGATGTACACAGCAGGATAGGCAGAGGGAACCTAGTGCTCAGACACTCCGTACCCCACAAACCGCCGAATTCTGGTGTTGAGTGGCGAAACTTAACGCCACGTATTGCCTCGACACCAGAGCGAAGAAATGAAAATATAAATTTAAATAAATATTTCAATTTTTTCAGAGGGGATCGAACCAACAAATAATCACGCTTACAGTCAAACTTTGTGTCCCTGCGCCACGACTGGCCTCACTTTTATTATTGAGTACACTTTAATATTCAAATGTTTGCATATAGCTGACTATGTTACAATATATGTAATTAAGAATATTTAAATATTTTGAAAAGGCAGAGAGCAGTCAAGCGTCCGACTATAAATTCGACGCTTGTGAGTTCCCATTCAGGGAAATGAAATATTTTTCTTCCCACGATCTGCTAAAGAGGCAAACCGCGGTTTAAGCATAGCGCTGCCACACAACTCGCAATGCCTTGAGAATTATTATAAAATGATAAAAACAATTTCAACTGTAAAAGAACTTCAAAAAACATAGCACGATTCGAACCCACTCCTCTCAAAATAGCCAATTAAACGCCATACGTTTTTGAAAAAGCCTTGTTATTTTATAAATAGATTATCTTTCAGTTCAATTAAATATGAATATACACACAAAATGGTAGCCGAAGCTGGAATGGGAAAAGAATAGCACATTTATCATGCAAATCACCCTGACAAAGCCCACACAGCGCTCGCGTGTTGCATAGTGAAATATTCTTTCTGCCGGAATATGGCTGCGGTGGACAAACGAATGCAAAAATACATATTTTTCCAAACAAATAGTAGATAAAAAGTGTGTAGTTGAAATTGAGTTTGTTAAGTCAGATTTTTTTTCTTTAAAAAGTTTTTATTTTCGTCTTTTAAGGATAAGAATGAATGTCGTTGTTGTGAAATGGCGTAGCGTCGAACGCGACGTTGTGGGTTTGATTCCCATTCAGGGAAATGTTTATTTTCATTTACTTTTGTAACAAACAGAGCGCGGTGTTCAGTTCCGCTAGCTCAACGAAAAATTAAACGTAGTATTTCAATAATATGTTCCGCCTAATTACCTTTCTATTTGCACTTACAAGTAAAGCTAATAATTAATAAAGGTAAGTTGAAGCTCATAAAAATATAATGTAAGTATTAACTTGTATAGCTTCACGCTATATCCCGCACACAGCAGGGTAGGCAGAGGGAACCTAGTGTTAAGACACTCCGTTCCCCACTTTCTGCCGAATTTTGGAGGCATTGCGTGTTGAGTGGCAGAACTCAACGCCGCGCTTAACCTTGACACCAGAGCGAAGAAATGGAAATATAAATTTAAGTAAATATTTCATCTCCTCGAGTGGGGATCGAACCCACAACCAGTCGGTTTTGCAGTCACACCTCGTACCGCTGCGCCACGACCGGCCTCACTTGTATAGTTATAATATATTATTGTATAATACGATTTTCGTGATTATTATGCATTTAACATAAAGTATTTAACCGATTGAATAGCGTATATTTTATATGTCCAGATGTTTCCAACACCTCACAGTAGTCCGTGGTCACACGTGGTCTGTCAGTTGACATAATTTGCTATATATCAAACTACCGCCAACGATTTCTTATTTGCCTTGCGTAAATCGTTGGCGGAAAATATATATTTTTATGTCGATGACTTTGAATTAATGCTTTAAAACGAATCTGTAACATTTTTTTTATAAATACACACACATTACTACATTTTCATATACAAACGGATGACCTAAAACAGTAACGAAAAATGTAATTTAAGTTATAAATAACTCAAGAAGACAAACTGCCGCCATATTAGGGTTACAAATTTTCATAATTTTAATTAAAATTACATTGACATTATATTATACAATATTTTTCCGAGAAAATGTGGATGGAGTAAAAACATTGGATAGATTTATTAGCGTCTCCCCCCCTTAGGCGCATTATGACTGAAGCAATTTAGTGTTGTTATCCTGGTACGAAATTAAAACTGCTTTAGTCCTAGTGGCCGCGTATAGCTACGACTATTGTGGATATTTTCTTTAAAATCATACAAAAATAATTATAATTTTAAAGCTTTGTTGTGAGTTTGGTTCCTGCTTGAAGTTTATTTTTCGATAGTTTTTATATGTTTTGTGCATCTTTCGAAATTCCTTAGACCATTACATACATTTCTCAAATAAAAAAATCCCTATGCTAAAATTGTTATAACTGTTGAAGAAGATAAAGATGTAGGTGCAGTGTAGCCATGCAACATTAAATATATTTTACCTGTAAAAGGATATAATAAGAAAGATAGGTATTCTATATTAAAATTACTTAAAATAAAAAAAAACTTGTTTTATTAGTTCCTTCCCAAGCATATATTTATATTGTAACTAGCGGCTCGCCCACGGCTTCGCCCGCTTAAAATACATGATTATTGATTTAATAAGCAGAATTTATTGACAACTATAATGACTTCTATTATGATTTTTTTACGACATTATCGTCAAAGAATTTTTGATTGTTTTAAATAAAAAAATACGACCATTGTTGATATTTGATATTTATAAAATATACATAAAGCTAATTATTTATTACACGTATATATTTTTGTAATTTTATGTTCTTTTTACCTATATAATATACTCTGTTAAATGTGCAGATGTCAGTGAATAATTTAATTTACTCATTCAAAAACAGCCTTAAATGGTAAATTATTGATTTGAAGGATTCATAATATTCTTTGTAAAATAACTGTAATAATTGCATATTAATTCCTGTTCAGTTTTTAAATTAGTTACATATATTATATGAACGAACCAACCAAAAAATCTTTGTATTTACTTGATATTTCTTTCAAGATCGTTCTTTATCTTTAATGAACCGATTTTGATAAACTAAACTTTAGTAGTTAAGTTGAGTTAAAACAAAGAAATTGGTGAAATTTTCAAGTAAATCGGTTCAGTACTTTCAGAGAAAAATGCGGACAAAAATATGTCGACAGACAGACAGACAGACAGGCAGACAAGAAATTCAAATAAAATCTTTTTGCTTTCTATTATTCTTTTTAAGTGTCCCTCTATCCATTTCAGTCAAAATTACTAAATGTACAGACAAAATATTTTTACTGTCTTATTATATATAGAGATAGAGAAGAGATAAACTGCACGTGTAAATTAAATGATTTATTGTTCTAGAATCCCTGTCACCTTGTATGATGCAATAATTAATTATATAAATTGAAATAAAACAGACCTGAACTTGCACAACAGAATGATTTATTATTATGTATTATATTTGACACCTTGGTCTGAATAAGCTTTTTTTTACTTCATGCTCATGATAAACATAATATGAAAGCAAAAAAAGATGGCGAGTCAATATTATTTTCATTATATCTTCATAGGTGTGAAAATGAGGTATGAAAATTAATAAATTGCTTGTCAAAGTTAAAATTTAAACTTAAAATAAATTAAAGAGCGTTTCATTTTCCAATATAAGACAAATGAGTAAAGGTAAACAACTGAGAAATTATAAATACATCATATTTTTAAAATCCTTTCAATAAATTGTATCTGTTTAATGTTGAGATCAGTCGTGGCGCAGCGGCACAAAGTGTGACTTTAAAACCGACTGATTGTGGGTTCGATCTCCACTCGAGGAGATGAAATATTTAGTTCAATTTATATTTCCATTTCTTTGCTCTGGTGTGGAGGACAAACGTTGAGTTTCGCCACTCAACACGCAATGCCTCCAGAATTCGGCAGAAAGTGGGGAACGGAGTGTCTTAACACTACGTCACTGGTCACCTCTGCCTACCCTGCTGTGTGCGGATACAGCGTGAAGCTGTTTAATATGGTGACTAATTTTTACACGCGATTTCGCTCGCGTGGTCAAATGGTAATAAAAGCTATGTATGATACATTTCACATTCTAAGTGGTTCAGGCAACATTGTCTCCAGGTACACCGTACACTGGGGTGTATCGACAAGTTCAAGGTGACGTAATACAGCCTTACGCTAATTACGTTTATCGAAGAACGCTAGCTTTCCTTAATCATTTTTCCTCAAAAATTTTTAATTCGAACCTGTAGTTCTTGAGATTGGATTGTTTAACTAAATCCAGCCTTGTAGTACACAAAATGCTAAGTCGTCTTGCAGTTATAAAATGTCTTGCTGTATCTACTTCGATGATAGGGAGTTCGGTGCTCATTTCAAAAATATTAAACATTAATTTTTAATATATTTAAAACATTTTCAGTGAAGTAAAATCGAAATATAACATTTATTTTGTTTAGGAAAATAAAAAGAATTAACATAGTATGTTATTTTAACAAAATATGTTATTTTTCATATATTAAGGAACTTGACGTCATGACGTTTCTGGGGAAACGCGACGGTTGTGGGTGCGATTCCCATTCGGGGAAGTGAAAAATTCTATATTTTCATTTCCTCACTCTGGTAAGCAGGTAAAGAGCGGTGTTGAGTTCCGCCACTCAACACACAATACCTCGAGAATTTTGCAGAGGGTGGGAAATGGAAGTGTCCTGACATTAGGTGCCCAGGTTCCTTCTGCCTATCCTGCTTTGTGCTAGATACAGCATAAAGCTTTTCGCCGCGAATTTCTTGCTTTCATAATAAAATAAAACGAGAACACATCTTTGGTATACTTTATTATATAACATAATTACAACAAATTGCACATATTCCTCCATTGACATAAGTTACAAGGCCCTAAAATAATTCAACATTTACTATAAAAAATACTATACACACCTACATACAAACAATATCTCAGAAACAAAAGCAAATTTACCAATGGGCTCACGTTCCTAAGAACATATTGATATATCTGCTTTTTTAAATATTTACATACAGACGAAAATATCTACTTTTATTTATATATATACATCTATAGCTTATTTCTATACTAAATTTGTTTTTACATTTAATATAATTATAAGTTGCGAATCTTTTATTCAGTGATGTCCCTATAAATATTTTCTTTATAAGATACCTGAAACATAAAAAAAAATATATGTTAATAATACAGAATATACATAAATAGGTACTGTATATGTATAGTTAATTTTTTAGATTCACGCTGTATATATCATTTCCCCATTAGAACACTTCCGTTGCTCATTTTCTGACGAATTTTTGGGGCTTTGGGTGTTGAGTGGCGGAATTCAACGCCGCGTTTTGCCTCATTATCAGAGCGAGGAAATGAAAATATTTAATATTGTAATCCTCCAAGTAGAAATCCAACCTACAACCGTCGCGTTTTACAGTCACACGCTTGTGCTCCTGCGCCACGACGGCCCAATCATACATACATACATATATAATGACAATAAGGATATTAATGCTATATGGAATTATAATGGTACATCCAACATTCAGCTAAATGTTCAATAAATATTAATAACGAATGTTTAATTTAGTAGAATTAAAATTGGATTACATTTTAAATCGTAATACCTTAATACGTAATACTTTTTAGATAAATTAAGGACTCCACAGCGATTATTGTATTATTGCTTAAATTTCTCCGACTGATACGCATTAGATCAAACACGACGTTGGCTCAACACGTAATGTCTCAAAAAAGGAAAACTATTTTCTAATTCTTACAAACAGGAGAATATAATACAGTTATTTATTGCTATTTTAATTTATTTGTTATGAGGCCAGTTAAAGCGTAAGCGTGTGTGTGGCTGTAAGCTTGACAGGTTGTGGGTTCGATTCCCACTTGAAGAAATAAAATATTTAACATTTTCATTTCTTCATTCTGGTGTAAAGGCAAAACGAGTCGTTGAGTTCCGTCATTCAACCCGCAATACCAGATTTCGGCGTATAACAGTTTTCCAGAGTTCGGCAGAAAGTGGATAGCACTAGGTTCCCTCTGCCTACCCTACAACATGCGGGACACAGTGTAAAGCTGAAAAAAAATCTTTATAAATGTGTCATATTATAGAATAAACTTAATAGCTTATGCCGTGTCACAACATACATACTCGTATGGTGCATACGTATAAAGACCGGCTGTAACCTTTCAGGGGCCGCATGTTTTAAATATAAAGTGTATTTTTATCACCACCTAAATTCTCGAGTTCACATTTTACTACTTATAGCACTCGATCGATATTTTTATTGCATATAAAAATGTATGAATCACTGTTGAGTGGTCTGTGAAATGTGGTGTTAAATTATAAATTCAATAGATAATCTAATGTTTTGAATGTTTTCTTTATATAAATAATCGAATTCTTTAAAGATAATAACCCTTCCTTAGCAGTCGGGAAAAAGAACGATCACAACAAAATATAAGAAAGAGTCTCGAATTTAGGCTAGAATAGCGTAAACACTATTCTTGCCTAAATTCGATTCAAATCCGTGTTGTGTCTTGCCAGAGTGGGAAAATGGAAATAAATGGTTCCTCCAAAGGGAGATTGAGACCAGTCGTGGCACAGCGGCACAAAGTGTGACTGTAAAACCGACTAGTTGTGAGTTCGATCCCTACTCCAGGAGATGAAATATTTACTTAAATTTATATTTCCATTTATTTGCTCTGGTGTCAAGACAAAGTGCGGCGTTGAGTTCTGCCACTCAACACGCAATGCCTCCAGAATTCGGCCGAAAGTGGGGAACGGAGTGTCTTAACACTAGGTTCGGTCCCCTCTGCCTACCCTGCAGTGTGCGGGATACAGCGTGAAGCTAATTTTTAATTTTTTTCCCAAAGGGAGATCAACATCCAAAGCATTCACAGTCATCACTGTTTCTCTTATATTTGTAAATATATATTAATACACAATGGAAAATAGAGGAGTTTTACAACTAACTTCCCAAGTTCCTGCCTAAGCTGATATGTGCGAGGTACAATGGGAAGCTCTAGAAATAATAAAAACACAGCAATAGATTTATCTTGGTATTTTAGAATAAAATATAAAAATGTGATCAATCATATTTTTAGTTTCAGGCTAACAGGAAACAAAAAAAAATCAAATCCAAATTTACCCCGAAGATAGCTTCGAACCCACAATAGGTGAACGCGATCACCTAAGGCGTGGTAGTCGTAAGAGTGTCTACACTCTCTCTTACGTTTTTGAATGAGTAAGCATTCAAAATAGTAAATCAACTTAACAAAAACTAGGAAGTGGTACTCCTGACGTCACGAGACGTGAATGTAATGTTTACGGCGGTATGGCGTCACATCAAATAACACGATTTGTAAACGAATTTCATAAACAAGTGGATTACGTTATTATATTGAGATTATTATTTTTTTATATATATTTTTTTCTCTTTACGCATCTTTTTCGTATAGTTGGGTTATCAAATATTAGATGTAAGCAATAAGTTACTTTTTTTCTAATCAAAATGCGCCGTAACGCTTTTTTTTTCTTAGTAAGTTTTCGACGAAGCAGTAGGAAAATATTTAAAATATTAACATGAGGCCTACGGTGGGGCAGGAGATTAAGCCTGAGTCTTTAACCGCGACAGGTTGTGGTTTAATTCGTACTCAAGAAAATAAATTTTGATTTTCTCGCTATGATAACAAGGCAAACGGGGAGTTGAATTCCGCCATTCAACACGCAATGCCTCTAGAATTCGTCGGGAAATGTGGAAAAGAAGTGTCTTAACGGATACTGAGTGTCTTAACACTAGGTTCCCAGGATTCTTTACCTGCGTTGCTAAGTGCGGGAAACATCGTGAAAAAAAGTACATTTTTTGAAATAGGAACTCATGACCATTATATTCCATTCGCGTCCAGATAACGCCATAAGGTGTCAATTTTATGATTTATTTCTAAAAAAGCACGGAAGTTAAAATAACTCGATGGCAAACGTGAGAGAATTTTTAACATTTCTTTTTGAGTATATATAAGAAACAGAATATATGTATAACTTATAAGTATAAAAGGATTCGCCACATACTGTGCACGGCGCGTGGATCTGGTGAAGCTATATTGAGCAATGTATTTAAAAAAAAACTGAGAGGTACTTAAAATAAAATGATTCATATATAATTTCAAAACGTTTCATAGCTTAACTTTATGGTACACATTTTGACCATTTACTACAATTACAATTATCACTAAACTACTTCGTTGGATCACCTATCGTGTCGTGTCACACCCGTGTCACAGGTTTAACGATCTAGGAGGAGTAGCATTACAACGAAACACACTTTTGACCAGTATAAGAAAATAATTGACAAATATAAGAAAAACAGAAACTTTAACTAAACGACCTGTATTTTTTACGTGAAATATATATGTTTTTCTTTTTATTTTAGAAAGTCTACGTTATTTAATACCAGCAAAAAAAAACACGAAATCTAAACCACAATGCAATCAACTCTAGACAAAGCACTACTTCACACTAACACTCACACTCCAGATTTACATAGAGGCATGATACCATGACACAGGATATTACTAGCTTTTATATGACCTACCGTGTAAGTATGTGTGTGTATGTGATATCGTGCAAACTTAACTTGACCTACTTCCCAGTGTCCGATTGAGCTGGAACTTGAATTACGACTTCAGTTCTGATGACGATTAAATTAAAAGTGATCAATGATGTTAATCAAAAATGGCTGCCGTAACAAAATGGCGGATTACATTTTTTTACACAACGCCACCTAATACGGGTATCATATGAAAGGGCTTACATACACTATGTTTTTCATTTTCAAAGATGGTTTTTTAAAAAAATATTTAAAAATTATTTTATTTAATTTTTTTAAATTATTGCGGGAACATGAACGTGATATTCGGTTTTCAAAGTCCACGTAAAGGAAGTTGTCTATAGTTTACTCCAGAATAGTAACTTTATATTTTGAACCCGAAACAGATATAAAATAATTTTTCATTCCTAAAACCAAAGCGTACAATATTGCTCGTAAATCTGAATTTATAAACAATAAAATTTGTATTACTATCTAAATTCGTATTTTGTTACATTTTTATTTCGTTTTGAGGCTATTGTGGTTTTATTACTAAAACAGGCTCGCTCTTTTCTCTATTTTTTTTGTTTTTATAACACTCTTTGGTTTCAGCTTCGGTATTTATCAATATTTTAACTACTTTTTAGGAGAATATGAGGCCGTTCTGGTGCAGAGGCGCGTCCACACTCTGATTTGAAGACAAAGCGTGGCGTTGAATTCCACAACTTAACAAGTAACGTCTCAAAAATGAGCGGAAAGTCAGAGTTAAGATACTCTGACTTTCCGCTTACGGTTTCCTCTCCCTACCATGCTATAAAGGATATAGTGTTAAGCGTATTTAGTTTTATTTTATTTAGAACCAATAATGCTAAAAAATTAAATAGAATTCAATTTAAATATTTTTATACTAATAATTCGCTGTAGCGGTAAAGTGTAATAATAATATCGATTTTTTTTTAATATTTTTAATAACTAATCATTTTTATAGCCATACTTTCTTATCATTAGTATAATTTATTTCTCAGCAGGGAAAGCAAAAGAAGCCTACCCTAGCCTAGAATCGAACCCACAACCTGTAGGATAGACGTATAACTTATAAGAAACAACTACTCGTCAATCGAAGACCTACTGCGTAACAACAGCCGTCTAAGTGAGATATGATATAGCTATTCTTATAAATAAACTAAATATTCAAAATTTATAAGCTTCGCTAAATGACAAATTATTTATGACATGTAATCTCTTGATAAGTAGTTAAGTGTATGATAAAATGTTATCAAAACGATACAATACACTATTTGATTCTTTTTAAATGTTTGAATAAGTTTTAACTGTTCTTAAATAAGAATGTCTGTAGACTTTCGTTATTTTTTATTTGTTTTTTTTTACATTGTAATAAAAAAGACGCGGTTGTGAGTTCGAATTCCGTTTGGGATAATAAATAAAGTTGAATATTTTAATTTTCTAGCTCTTGTAATAAGATAAAACCACAAATGTCTCTAAAGGACGGGAACAGAATGTCATAAAAATGCAAATACAGAATGTCAAATAAAAGTCCCACTAAGTTTCTTGCGTCGGTTGTTCTTGGGTCTAAGGCCTTAACATTTGTGAAATAATTTAACGTTCAAAAAATTAAGCTTCTTATTTTGAACAAAATTATTTGATTTATTTGACTTTGACTTTGACATAATACTAGTATTCTTTTGCCTATCCTGCCAAATGTGGTATAAAACGTAAAGAAAAAAAATATTAATCATACCAAATTTAATTAATAAAAGTTATAAGTAAGATTTGAGACCATCATAATGCAGTAGAACCGTATCACGATGGTTGTAGGTTCGATCAAAACAAAAATAAGGAAAAGTATACTTACTACTATATTAAAGCGCAGATACAATAGGTTCCTTATCCGTAGCTACTGTAGATTTATTTACAAACATGTACATTTTAACGCAGCCTTCATTAGGACTAGGATTTTCCTCCGGTTTCTCATCAGGACTTATGTTATCTACATCGTCTTCATACATTTTTACTTTATCATTAAATTCTATTTTATATCTAACTGATGGTTTAGTCACGGTAGATGTTAGGAGAGACTCTTGTATTGTATCATTTCCATTGCACGTTTTTTCTGAACGGTACATGCCTGTTCTTTCTGATTGGTTGTAATTTCGCTTTGGTTTTTTCGTGACAAAAGCCCCGAGGCATGGGAGTATTTGCTTGAATTCTTTGCGGAAATTCTCATTTAGCCACGCGTATAGGAAAGGATTGTAGCACGTGGAAGACATCGCAATGAAATGCGCAATGAAAAACAGTACCATATAGTACCTCCAGTCTTCAGCTAAGGAATAAAAGTCACTACTAATGTTTATCAAATTTAGTGGAAGCCACGACAGCCCAAATATTGCTACCATGGCAATAAGCATTCTATTAGTTCTCCTCTTTCTCTCTCTTTCTGCATCCTCTTTTTTACTATTCTTACTACCAGGTCTAGATTTTAATCGATCATTTAATTTCACACTAACACATGTATAACAAAACGCCATAACTATAAATGGTATCACAAATTGCATGATTGTGGTAACGGCTCCGAAGGCTTTACGGATTTGATCCGAAGGCCACTTTTCGGCGCAAAACACGTCTTGCAAAGCCATATAATAACCATAAGGGAAAGTAACAGACAAAGCAAACACCCAAATAAAAACAATAAGACCGATACACGTTTTGATTTTCATCC
>DWQW01008767.1:0-13597 GCA_018249695.1 Heliconius erato demophoon
CTCTTAGCTTTTGACCGACTGTAAGAAAAGGAGGTTATCAATTCGACTGTATATTCTTTTAATGTTTGTTACCTCAGAACTTTTGACTGGGTGAACCGATTTTTATGATTCTTTTTTTTTACTTGAAAGCTAGTATTTCCCGTGTAGTCCCATTTAAATTTTGTCCATTTCTTACAATGGTATCTGTAAAAAATTCACATAAATCTTAAATTTGCATTAGGTATGTGCGCGACAAATGAACCAATAACTTAATATCACGCCAACCGATTACGATGATTCTTTTTTTTATTGGAATAGACTTCAAGAATATTTTTGAAAGTTTGTTTAGGTTTTTGAAGGTTGTTGTAGTATTAGCTTGATACCGAATTCAAAATAAGTCTAAATTAAAAAAGTTCTAACAGGATACAGCGTGAAGTTCAATAAAGACACCTTAATCTGTATTTCTTTACAGTATATTGTATGCCATATATAGAGTGACAGACATGGATCGTAGAGCCAACAGACAGGTTGCTCCCTACTTTCTGCCCAATTTACTCGCGCTTTATCTTGTTACCATAGTAGAAAATGAAAATTTTGTTTCTCCGATTTGGGCAAGCAATGTATGTATTGTTCCAGTAGAGGTTTGAATATGGGAATAATAAAACGAGCAGCGTCACATTCTGTTTAGTTTATTCGACTGATCATGGCTAACGAAACTGTCTATTTATAAATATTTGGACATACAGTCAAATGAGCAACTTTTATATGTTAAATTTATACAACCATTAAAGTATTCAAATTCAAAATATTACTTATTCAAATAAACTCTTATAAGCACTTTTGAATCGTCGAATTAACATGTAAACAAAAAAGAAGCTACCACCGGTTCGGAAGGCAGTTCTGCTGAGAAGAGCCGGCAAGAAACTCAACAGTTGCTCTTTTACATAATGTATTTATCCATATACTATATAAATCAATGTGTAATTAATTATTAGCTATAATTGAATTGAGAATAACATATTGTTTATAGGTCTTAAAATAAAAGTTACGCAAAAGGAAATTAAATAATTCTATACAGTGTTGCTAGTGATATTTAACAGTACTTCTTATATGTTAAACTTATAAAATATATAAAGTTAATAAATCTACTCAATTTACCAATTAGTGCCAATACTATTATGTATAATTAAATTGATAATAACATACTCTTTTAATGTACTAAAATAAGTATATGATAATAGATAGAAATATTCCGTATGTTCTTGGTCGTGCCGTTTAACAGTATCGAAATTAAATTTGGTGGAAAATAAAAATCATATAAAAAATATCTTTTTTCTTTTGCTTCACAGTAGGAGTAGCTTGTAATGGTGACAGTGGCGGCGGCTTCCACGTTTTCATACCTGACAATATGGGTGACAACTCCACTACCGGAATGTGGCATATTCGCGGTATTATATCAATGAGCGTGCCAAGCATGGATAGCGCCATTTGTAGTACTGACCACTATACAGTGTTCACAGATGTTGACAAATATAGAGAATGGATATCGTATAATATAAAATGACATAATATGAATGTGACGGAGCCGAGCCTTAATAAATTGTTAATTTAGAATAAATCTATCTAAATAGAAAAATTACTTTATATGAATGTCGTTGTGACTTGCTTAGTAATATATATAATTCAATTTTTTATCAATCCCTATCCCTATATCAATTACTT
Organism: Heliconius erato demophoon; assembly: GCA_018249695.1. NCBI lineage: Eukaryota > Metazoa > Arthropoda > Insecta > Lepidoptera > Nymphalidae > Heliconius > Heliconius erato. The sequence continues at coordinate 1,702 of DWQW01008767.1, forward strand.
ATCACTTTAACTATTTATTTGATTGAGTTATAAAAAAGACCGGTCTTAAGCCAATTTTTTTTCCTTAAGTTTTTTTTAGCTTCACGCTGTATCCCGCACACAGCAGGGTAGGCAGAGAGAACTTAGTATTAAGACACTCCGTTTCCCACTTTCTGCCGAATTCTGGAGGCATTGCGTGTTGAGTGGCAGAACTCAACGCCGCGCTTAATCTCGACACCAGAGCGAAGAAATGGAAATATAAATTTAAATAATTATTTTATCTCTCGAGTGGGGATCGAACCCACAACACTTTGTGCCAAGTACAAGTAGTTTAATTGGCTTTTATTCGGAATTTACATATTTTTTTATATTTTGTCGCCTTTTTCCGTAGTAAATCATAATATATAAATAAATAAATATCAAAACTGGTGGTGTATTATTTAGAATTGTATTCCTTTTACTTTTCATACTGGACCTCAAAAACAAAGTGGTCGGCCACATTACCTTCTCTCTTCCTCATTCTTCATATATTAACTAACCCCTAAAACACTCCGTTCCCTACTTTCTGATTAAATTGTTACCTGACGCTTTATAAATATCTATATATCTATACCTATAATAAATCTGTAGAAAAGTCGTTTCTGCACATTGAAAATATTTTTAAAAAAATTACCAAGGTGTTAAAGGATAATTAACAAAATCCATTTCCAACATTTTTGGATTTTTTGTCTGTTTGTCTGTTTGTCTGTTTATCTGTTTGTCTGTTTGTCTGTTTATGTAAACACGTATCACGTAAAAATTACACAATAAATTTAAGCAACTTTTATACATAAAAATTACAAATAAATCAAAGTAGCTTTTAGTGTTTATTTCATTGTAATCGCTTCACTCTATCAAAAAATATAAGTATTTAAGTTTTCAAGAAGTTAATATTTGAGATATTAAAAAATCGATACAAGCAACGCTATCTATTGACAAAAATAGTAGGTACTAACGAATCTTGATACTCTCTTTCATACGCGTAACGCTATCACTAATTGCTATGGGATCTTAAATAGATGGCGCTGTGCATAAAAGAAAATATAGTTTGGAAAGGTTACCGCTACACTTTATCAAAAAATAATGTACTTAAAGTTTTAAAGATATTTATATTTGAAAAAAAAAAGAAACAAACGCAATGATATCTATTGCCTACACATGATACGTTACGTTTTTAAAGTACAATTGTTCATAGTACGAACTACAAAGTAAACTAAATTGAATTGTTGGTGAAGATTACCTTCGTAACAGTCTAGCTTAATTCTTAATTATTTAACACAGTGATAAAGAATGACTTAGTATTCAAAGAAATATTTTGAATAGGTTCTTCAGTCCGTTCGTTCGTTTATGTTATTAATATTTTTTTAAGAAACATATAAAAAAAATCACTTTTGGTAGCAACCTCTAAAAATTGTGTCTCAAGAAAAAATGCTCTGACACTGTTTATAAAAATATCCCGCAGTATTATTTCATAACTTACGTACACGTACCGACATTGCACTATTGCACCTGTATGTTGCATGTATGTATGTGCCAAGGGTATTTTAGGGTACATACCTCAAAATTCTTATAAAATAACTTTGTTGTTTGTCCTTCTGTCCGTCTGTCAAGACTATTTTGTACAAGATCGGTTAAAGGTTAGATACCTCAATGTTCAAGTCTATATTCCCTTACAGCACGAAAATCTATCTTCTAAATCATCGCAATCAAATGACGATGAAATATGAGAGTTTATGCTTTGTTTTTTGTCGCATTTTCTATCATAACTATAGAGTACTTCCCGTTGATATACAATTTCGAAATTTGTTAAGAAGTTAAAACTTACGGCAGGTATAAAGGAAAATTCTTAAATGAATAATCATATAATTCAAGCGGGCAAAGCCGCGAGCAGGCCGCTAGTATATAATAAGAATAATTCTTTCCCCCGAGTGAGAATCGAACCCACGACCCTTGCATTTATAGTCACATACTATGCCGCTCTCACGACGGCTCTTGATGAATGAATATTTATGATTTAAATAAAAGAAAAACAATCATATTTAAAATTTATTCGTTTTGCATATGGTTTTCTATCCATTGTCCATATTTGGAGACATCAGTGTAAACACCAAAGTAATTCGGATCGCATATAGGTGAATCCGTTCTTGATACGGTTAATGAGACGATGCCGCGGACATACCAAGCACCAGTGAGTGACGTATTGTAGTTTGAAGTCTCGGAAATTTTATCGGGAAGGAAGACTTGGAAGGCGCTGCCGCTGTCCCCATTACACGCGGAGACTCCTGAAAACGACATTTGGGATTGACACAGGACGACATAGCTTTCTAGTGTTAATTTTAGGCAACCGTATCGTGCCGGGATGATGTCAGAATGTGGTTGCGCTGTTGTGGTAACGAATAATTGTAAGTCTCCTTACAGAGTTGCTTACAACATAAATAAGCGACATAGCTCGATTAGAACGTTTTCTAAATAAGTATTTTTCTTTCTTTCGTGTGGATCAATATCATAAAATATGGACTACACTATGAACGAAAGTAATCTACTTTGCTATATGCGGGATTCAGCGGGATTGAAGTTAAAAAGATAAATATAAATATGTTGAAAAAAAAACTATATTATGTTGAAGCGCAGGGGCACAAAGTGCGACTGTAATTTCGACTGGTTGTGGGTTCGATCCCCACTCGAAGATGTGACATATTTATTTACATTTATATTTTCATTTCTTCGCTCTGGTGTCGAGGCAAAGCGCGCCGTTGAGTTCCGTCACTCAACACGCAATTCCTCCAGAACTGGGCGAATAGTGGGAGACGGAGTGTCTTAACACTAGGTTCTCTCTGTCTACCCTGCGACGTGCGGGATGCAGCTTAAAGCAGTTTTTTTTTTGCATTTCTTTTCTCTGGCATCGAGGCAAAAGCCCGGCGTTTAGTTCCACTCAACACGCAATACCTTGAAAAATTCAGCGGAAAGTGAGAACATGGTGTTCTCTCTGTGTAACTTGCTGTGTGTGAGATAAAGCGTAAACCTGATAATTATATTTTGTATTTTTTAGTACTCACCACTCTCTATATATCCAGCACAAAATCTATGTTCATCAAGAATTTTCGAATAAAAAAGTGGCTTACTCTTGATGCATGTACTATCTGATACTATCGGCAACTGTGCTTTTTTTAACTGAGGCGACAATTGATCTGTATTGTCGAAACCCCAACCGACAACCTGAAACATATTGTTAACAAAAATATAAATTTATTCTACGTTACCTATCTTAGATTGTTAGAAAGTATTTATATGAGAATTTAAATAAAAATTGATCAAGTGCGAGTCAGACTCGCCCACCGTACTAACTTCAGGATTTTGCTAGAAGTATTACTTATAAAAGTTGACAAACTCAACCAATATCAATACATTTTTTTAGCTTCACACTGTATCTCGTATTTAGCAGGGTAGGCAGAGGAAGACTTATGTTAAGATACTCCGTTCCCCCACTCCAGCAAACTTGAGATATTGCGAGTTTAATAGCGACACTTAACGATTTGCTTTGCTTTGTGTTACCAGATCGAGAAATTAAAAAATTAAATCATATAATCCCCAGTGTCCCCGAGTAACCCACACAGCCGTTGTGATTACAGTTACAGGCGTGTACCACTGCAACACGATACCTCAATACATTATAAAAAAATAAATACTTACAGTACCCAAAACTTCCTTCGATGGAAGTTTATCGTACGCACCAGAATACCATAGGCAAGCCGGTTGAACGTAATCAGTGTATATTACTTCACTTTTTAACTTTAACAGCGCTATGTCATGGTCTAATTGTTTATAATTGTAATGTTCATGAAGTATCACCTTGTATACCTGAAGAAGATTTATTCATATTATATACAGTAAGAAAATAATTTAAAATGTATAAAAACTTGAACATAAACATTTGATACTCATCTTTCTTACTTATAAATGTTTTTAAGAAAAAAAAGAGAAATAATAAAATCATACTTCTCTTTCCTGTGTTTCAACATCACCTCCAATTAAATTGAACTTGCCAAGAATCACACTTAGCGCTTCCGGAACAATTGAGACACCTCGTATAGAGGCGCAGTGCGCCGCTGTGGAATAAACATTTTATTACTGTTTTTAACTTTACACTGTTTCCCGCATATTGTAGAGTAGGCACCAGAACTTAAAAATCTGCAATATCTGATGATAAAAGACAAAAATTCTTCAGTTTTGTAGGCAATTTTCATTGACAAAAAAAAGGAAATTTAGGCTATTCTGGCACATTGAAATACGGTTTGACTGTAGTTGCGATAGTTGTGAATAAGATCTCTGCTCAGGATATAAATATTATGTCTTTTTTTTTTATTTCCGCACTCATGTAAAACAAAGCGTGGTGTTGAGTTGACACTAATTCGGGTGAATTGCGGGCGGCCACTAGTCAATAATATTTACCTGTTAAAACATAATAATTAGAAATTAGGGTTCCACCGCATATATATTTTATTTGCGAGTGATGTATTCTATATAACGCTACATGCCACGGCCAGTCACCAGCTTTAGTAGATGCTCCGTTAACTATCAATTCTGTGTGTACAATTTTTGGTCTTCCACAGTTACCCTGTGGTTCTTTACTTGAACTTATTGCTCGGTCTTTATACCCTCTAATATAATTGTCCAAATAACCCTGGAATTAAGGATGTTAAAATTTAAATAACCTCTGTTAAAGGCTATGAAGGTTCAGTCGGAAGAGATATCTCGGCGTTGAATTACTAGTTATTAGATAGCTAAGTAGTTGGTTTAGCAGTATTTAAATTTTCAATTACTACTATTTTCACGTCCCTGCTCTGGAAAACACAAGTAAGGCAGATAAAGATATCATTTGCGTAAAAATTTTTAAGCAAAATTTTAAAAAATATTAAAAAATAATTAGCTTCACGCTATATCCCGCATACAACAGGATAGGCAGAGGGAACCTAGTGTTGAGACACTCCGTTCCCCACTTTCTGCCGAATTCTGGAGGCTTTGCGTGTGGAGTGGCAGAACTCAACGCCGCGCTTTGCCTCGACACCAGAACGAAGAAATGGAAATATAAGTTTAAGTAAATATTTTATCTCCGCGAGTGAAAACGTCATTTATAAAATTATTTCGAAGAAAATATTAAAATAAATGGGCTTTATAGTTTAACGAAAGTTAGGTAGGTTAGTTACCTAATAACTGCCGAACTAACCACGACCCAAGATCCATATTCCCTAATACTACTTACTGGGTGTAAGCGTTTTAATTTACATTTTCTCGAAAATCTCAAATTACATGCTATAAAAGCTTACGTTCATAAAATTTCCTTGATGATGAAATAGCTTTCGCTGCTCATAAATTATAATATACATCATCATCACAATTTTCAATAATTTTTAGTCAGAAAATGCCTTATTGTTACTTATCTATAAAATATAGATACGGTGTCGCGGGCTTTTCTTAGCACTAATGATATGAAATGTTTTTGTACTACAATGTACTGACATATACTTATTTATTTTTGCAGCGCATGCGCTTAAAATAAGTCGATGGCGTTACTTATTATTTTTATTTCGTTATTTAAGGCTAACTAAGACTTATATCGTAATGTTATATAACCTACAGCACCCCTGATAAGTGCAGCTTTCATATAAAACAAAAAAATAAATCCGACCAGTAGATCCAGAGATCTTACCGTTTAAACAACTCTTCCGCTAATTATTTCGTTACAAGTAAAAGCTAGTATAATGTAATTTCGAAAATATAACTTACCACTTCTGTATTATTACAATATTCTCTAGTGTTTATATTGAAACTCTTTAAATATGGAACAACACCACGCGTACGTCCTTGAACTGTGAAACCAAAGGAGTCAACTGATTCAAAGAAAGAAATTATGAACCTGTTTTCTTCCTTTTTATCGGCTTCTATTCTTGCAAAAGATTTGTCGCTCTGGAAAAATACAGCCAAAATGAGTATTTCTGATGGGAGAGTGATTTAATCAAATTTTTGTCCAAACAACCAAAAACAATTGTCCAAACCATAACCGAATTTGCAATCATAAGAATGAAACTGTATTCCTCATATATTACGATAGACCAGAGGAACTTAGTGTTAAGACGCTCCATTCTCCAATTTTCGCTTAATTTTTGAGACATTGTATGTTGAATGGCAGGAATCGACTCTGCGTTTTCTCTTGGTGCCAAAGTGAAGATGAAAATAACCATTCTCATGAGTGGTCACAACCATCGCGATTACAGTCACGACGATATTTTTAAAATAGACAGTAAGGTTAGAAAATTATGTGAACGTTATATAACTAGATATAAATTTATTATAATCTGTTAGTTGTAGTTGTGGCTAAGAATGTTTGAAAATGTTGTATTAGTATTATTACCAAAACTAAAATAAAACGAAATTCATCAACAATATAAATATTTAACACCTTGTTTAGCGAGCAGACCGTCGTGGCATAGTGGCGCAGTGTCGAACCGTAATCGCGACGGATGGTTGTGAATTCGATGCCCATTCGAGTGAAAATTAGAATGAAAATTATTTTCATTTTCTTGCTCTGGTGTAAAAAGCGCGACATTGAGTTCTGTTACTCAACTTGCAATAAGTAGTAATAGTAATACTAGGTAACAAAATGTCTTAAAAATAAGTTTCCTCTGAGTACTATTATATACTTATATGAGAAAAAGCGTGAAGCTGCAAGAAAAAATCTTTGTTATCATTTCGCTTTGTAATTTTAAGATTGATTTTAAGAGTCGTGTAAAGGTCAAAAACATGTTTATTATATCAACAAATATATGTTTATTACATCAAGTTAACAAAAAACAAAGGTCAGGATATTTGAGGCTAGATATACAGTACAGTCGTAAAATATCTGACTGTGACGCAATAGCTGTGGATCCGATCGCTTCTTGATGGATTGAAATATTTGTATTTCTTCGTACTCGTATGACAAATTTACTTATTAGTTTGATACATTGAAGGAAATCCGAAAGTGAAGAGTTTCGACACAACTTTTTTCTGCCTACCCTGGTGTAGCTTAAAACTAAAGCTGCCTCTTTTAGGTTTCAATAATATGATATTTTAACTTTGACCTTAAATGGTTATTTGCACTCTGGGATTGATGATTTTATTCATTATGTTTTTTTTTCAATTCTCGTACCTACCGACTTTTAGCGCTATGCAATACTGTTTAATGTTTCGTCTTTTTTGGCTAATTTGACTAAGGTATTATTATATACATAGGTAGGTTAGGCGGAGGGAACTTAGTGTTAGGACACTCCATGCAATTAAAGTAACTATGTAAAAAAAAATAGTATATAAAGTTTGATCACTTACTAGAATAACGCTTGTATCTGTATCAAACTTCAGTTTAACAACAGAATGTTTGGGTAAACTCTTATGAACGAATATATTATAAATATTTTCTTTGTCTGGAGATCTACCAGGTTCATAGCTGCCGGATATATCAGTGGATCCTTTACATGGGCGAAACGCTAACAAGGGATTGCCCACGAGAGACCACCCAGAGTCATCTTCCGAAGAGACGTTTAGGAATAATGTCACCACAAAACACAGAAACAATTTCATTTTATGATCTCACTTTATTTTTCTCTTCTGTAAAAAAAGTACACAACCAGTCGGTTTTCAGTCACACTTTGTGCTCCTGCGCCACGATTGGCCTCTTATTTATTTATTTGAAATATGATAATACATTAATTAAAAATCGATTTATGATTACATGGATCAAACAACTTTTTGATATGATGATATAACTTTTTAAGAGGATGATCATACAAGACTCGTTTTTTTTACAAGTTAGGTTTTTGATAGCATATATTTATAAACGTAGTCAGTCACTCAGTAACGGAAGACTTAATAAAGGCTTCCATTAGACAATAGTTTTATTTAAAATCTATATTCATAAAAATTTAAACATTTCTAATATTTTGTATTCAGTGTAAGTTTTCTCCTGTATATCGTACTTGATGGGATGAATTATATTGGCAGTGAGAAGTCAGTCTTTGTTTTAAATTTTTAAATATCAACAAAATATGACCGATGTACTTTACTTCAGGATGAACACAAAGGATGTAAACATTTTCGCAAAGTGTTATATGTACATAGCTCTGATCAATTTAATTTCTATTCTTCCACTCAACGAAATCTAAATTATCTTTATTTCTATACTAATATTATGAAACTGAAGGGCTTATTTGGTTATAACGTTAACGCACGAAACGCAGAAACTACTGGCTTAAATTGAAAATTTTCAATTGTTTATTTTTCAGTCTACCTTGGAAACTTCGAATGTGCAATGTATCATACAAAAGTCCATTTCATCATCACAAATAAAAACAAGGCTTATAGTAAAAATATTATTTAAATAATATTTATTCTAACGATTTGCAACCACCCTCCTACAAGGAATTAGTAATAATAACACATTTTTTAAATTAAATTATTATATTTTTCCACTTAATTTCAAAGTTTATATAACTTTGATTGATGATCAATCAAAGTTGTGAAATCTTGAGAATTAGGTGGAGAAATATAAAAAAAAATAAGCTTATTTCAAATATTTACTTACTTGTTAGTTATTTATATTATATCACAATGTACATAACATTGTTACACCTATAGTCTTCGAGCGCCAGATGCATACTGGGCTTTTAACACATTACATTATGTTGCATTGAAAATAAAAAAAGATATTTTCATATGAAAATATGCTTAAAAATGTTACGTCAATATGTCTATTAATGTTTATTATATCTTTCTTTGGCTTAATGCTGTATCTCGAACAAAGCAGGATATCCAATTTTATGGCCCTGCGTTAAATGGTGGAACTCAACGCCGCTCTTTGTCTCGTTACCAGAGCGAGATAATGAAAATATGAATATTTTATTATACTATACATGAATAGAACCTATAACTGTCGAGTTTACATTTAGACACTGTGCCGCTGTGCTATTACGGCAAAAATACAGTATTTACAAAACGATTACTTTGTAGACTAGCAACAGCATATTTGAAGCTTATATGAAAACCTGTTATGGATTTCTAGCATTCATTATAGATTTTTCTTAATTTGTTTTTATTTTATAACTAGCGCCCCGCTCGTGGCTTTGTCCTATTGTATGTACTACACGATTATTTATTTTCTCATCTGAATTACTTTTGTAATTTAATTATCGTATGCAATTCTTTGTATTAACATAACACATAATATAAGATATTCAGAGAGGACGGAGCGAAACGCATTTAATAACCAATATGAAATAAAACAAACACAAAGTGTTAAGGTAAGTTTGCTAAATTATAACAGTGGAAACTTCATTTCATTTAACTACTAATTTAAAATTATCTACAATTGTCACACAAAACATAAAGAGTACAAAAAAAAAACTTTGATGATTTAATGATTAATTTGTCACTACTACCAAAAGCTAGCACCACTCTGATATAATAATTTTAACTAAATGCAGATTACATACAGCGTAATAAAATTCCATTATTAACAATTATTCACCCTTCCAAACAAATAAACTATTAAATCAGAACAATGACGTAATAATAATAATAATTAACTCTTTATTGTACACCCAAAAAAAGAAATACAAGAATATACACAGGGTGTAACGTGATCGACGGATCAACGGTTATCTATGGGTCGAGGACCTCATTACCTATCCATTTCATCCCCAATAATGTTAGCCGATTTTCAGATGGTACTATTCCGGATGTGAAGTCAGCAGAAGATCCAATAATCATTGTGGTTGTCCACGTCCGAGAGTTGTATAGGCGACTCAACCAAAGGAGATAATCCATTCCATATCACATCCGTAGTAAAGTCGAATCCAACCTTCCCCGCGTGGTCAGTGGTGCGTGACCCAAGCTAACTGGCATTGTAAGCATTAAAATCGCCTAGTATCATGACCTCAGCGGAGAGGATTTGTGGGAGCATATCCTCGATAGCCGATTGCATGAGTATCCATGAGCCGATCCGTTTCTACATTATCACTGTGGGACCTGTACAGGCATGTGTAGACTTGAACACAATCGTTCGAGTCAACACGGAGCCTGATAGTTGACAGGTTCCTTTGACAGGACCTTTAAAATTGGTCTTGACAATGGAAACTTAAGTTATACCTTATGAACACAGTGACCACGGCATGAGACATAAAATTGAGTTCTATTTTGCCGAAGTATTGAAGATAGGCTGTGTCGCTCGGGCGGGCAATCCGGTGGTGGACAGCATTCAGAATAGAATGAGAATCCCTAATATTACACATGTTAAGCGTGGCAGGGGTTGCCGTAAAGCGTACGCTTTATTTGCTTTGTATGTGGCGCGGCACTGTGTCCGCTCCAGAATTCGAAGGGTAGCCTGAGTATCCTCATGGAGTAGTGTATCTCTTAGTGCCGCTATTATATTCCAGAGACAAGTGGGAATTGGGCGGGGCTCATTACCTGACGTGAAACTCAGTGGCATAAGGCCAAAACTTTTTAGCGCCGGTTTTAAATGCCGGGGGTAATAATGATCCTGTCTAATCTGCTCATGCGTGTTGCCATTGCTGGCGACGTGACTCTAAGATTGCTCTATAATGAATGTTTTATTAAATTAGCTAGAACTAAGATTTTTTTTATTTATTTTAGCTATCAATACTTGAATATTATCTTAGAAATAATAATGTTATTAGATCAGAAAAAAAATTCGGATGTAAAAATAAATAATTGTTTAGTACAATCAGAAAAAGCCGCGATCAGGCCACTAGTTTTATAATAAAAACAACTAAAGAAGAATCTATAATGCTAGTAATCCATAACAGGTTTTCTTATAAGCTTCAAATATCCTGTTGCTAGTCTACTAGTTTGATCGTTATGTAAATACGGTTTATTTTATCTTTGCAGCACAGCAGTTTTTTGTTTACATACACATATTATGTATTTATATATATATAAAATACATTACACATACATATGTATAAGATTTTTATGGTGAATATTTTAAACACTGCAAAGTAAAATTAGTCAAATTATTTTTGATTGTTTTAATAAAAAATGTACATTAAATATTGTTAACACAACGCATGTTGTTAACTTTTTATTAATAATGAAACTTTGAGCCTTACCCATAGATCAATTCAATATTTTTTGAATGTTCTCAACGCTGCGCTTTGCCTCGTTACCAGAGCGAAGAAATAAATGACCGACTAGATAGCTATAACTATTTTCATAGCATTATATATATTTTATTGCACTTAATAACAAATATATTTTTGGCAAAGGTGAATTATCTTATGGAACGCTACTCTGGGGCATTGCTGCAGATATAAATTTAATATTTATACCCTAAAAAAGATCCGTAAGATCTGAATATATATGTTATATATTTTAGTATTTCTTAGGAGAAAAAAGTAAAAGTTCAGTAGGTTATCATAATGTAAAAAAAACACCAAATATGTATATATTAACTCATTTTATTTATATGTGGCTTAATATCCATTCTCTATATTTATCAACATCTGTGAACACTGTATAATGGTCCCCACTACATTTCATGTTATCATTAGCTACACCCATTGAAATTATGCCGCGGACGTACCAACTACCAGTAGAGTTGTCACCTAATTTGTCTGGTATGAAAACATGAAAGCCACCACCACTGTCACCGTTACAGGCTAATGCTTCTGTAAATAAATATATATATATATAATAATAAATAATAATAAATATACTTTATTGCACCTTAGAAAAAAAAGTAAAACAATATAAAAGCTTAAAAATAAATTTGAAAAAAGTACAATAAGGCGGCCTTATCGCTTAAAGCGATCTCTTCCAGGCAACCTTTGGA
>DWQW01008768.1:0-13596 GCA_018249695.1 Heliconius erato demophoon
TGAAATCCATTTCTAAAGTATTGGTATTCCGCGCGGAGCAAACAGCCACTTTTTAATGCTAATAAGTTAAAGTGTGATGATTGGATAGCTAATTAAATATAATCAAATAATAAAAAGGTACTTCGAGGAACTAATTGACAAAAAAAAACACATATCTGTTTCTTTTTTCCTGACTACCCTCAATTTTATCATCTGGGACAAATGTGTCCCCGTAGTCGTGAAAGGGTTAATCACGAATATTTTTGAAAAGAAATAAGCTAAGAACACACCAAATCTCAATATTTTAATATACATTAAACATTGATGAGTGAATTTCTTCTATGACATTATAAAATCATTACACTTCATTTCTCCCAAATCAATAAGATTAAGAAACTCGCAGAATAAAAAAAAGCCACAGACTATTAAAATCTATGGAATATATAAAAGATAAAAATACCTGGGCTCCAAAAAATCGAGGGTTTCATCGTCCATCCATTCCACTAAATCCATAATTTTGTTAGGGTCGTGGACTGGAGGATAAAGGGACTCATCTAGAATTGGCAAATCGCATCGACAGTATGCTGTTGAAAGGTGTAGGAATGCCTGAAATTATACAAAAATATATATAATATACAGAAAAATAATATTGAGTTGTCGCTTTATATTACTTAATTTTAAGAGTGGAATAAAAAGTTTAGTTGAATATTTTGTAGCTAGTTTGAGTGTGCGTGTGCGTGTATACAATACAATGTATATAATACGATCAATGTTGATATTTGATATTCATATAATATACATAAAGCTAATTATTTATTATATGTATATATTTTTTTATCATTACGTTCTTTTTACCTTATTTTATGTTTTTTGCTTTCTATTATTCTTTTTAAGTGTCCCTCTATCCATTTCAGTCAAAATTACTAAATGTACAGACAAAATATTTTTACTGTCTTATTATATATAGAGACTAGTCTTCGCAAGTCGCAACTTTTTGAACTGTTGCAACGTTGTTGGCGTGAACTTTAAATCATAAAGTGCAAAGTATTTTTTTTCTGTTCCCGTAGGAATTTCGAGCTAATGTTTCTACTTCAATTCACCCCAACCTACCTAAATGCCAGATTTCAACTTTTTGTGTCCGGTAGTTTTGTCTGTGCGTTGTATGTATATCACAGATTTATACAAATGTACAGGTTGCTTTAATAGTTTTATTTTTTAAAATGATTCCACTTCATTGTTAAGGTATCTTCCAAATTTAAACCATATAGTACCCACAGTCTCTGGGTTGTCTTTTTTCCATTGGCCATTTGGCCTCCCCCCACCCCCTGATTTCGGTTCCCCTAAAAATATGTTTTAGTATTTACCTCTAGATTTTCCATTGTTTCAGCTAATTTCAGAACTCTTTCAGTTCCAACGGTGTTTATGTGAACAGCAATTTTCAGTTTTTGGTCAAATCTGAAAAATATAACAAAAAACATCTTCAATAATGATCGGCTGAAGAGCTTACGCGTCAAATCGCAACATTCCTACGCTAATCTTTGATTAACAATAAATAAAGCCAAAAAATAAATTAATGTAAATAGATATAGTATGCATGCTAATATATTTATGTTTGCATATCACTATGTACATTAATATTTAATTACAGTTAACGCTCTTGGAAAGTGTCAGCGTAGAATGTCAAAAGAACAAATGATAAATAAAAAAATAAAAAACATATTAAAATTAGAGACCAGTCGTGGAGCAGCGGCACAAAGTGTGACTGTAAAATCGACTGGTTGTGGGTTCGACCTCCACTCGAGGAGATAACATATTTACTTAAATGTATATTTTCATTTCTTCGCTCTGGTGTAATGGCAAAGCGCGGCGTTGAGTTCTGCCACTCAATGCCTCCAGAACTCGCCGGAAAGTTGAGTACGGTGTGTCTAAACACTAGGTTCCCTCTGCCTACCCTGTTGTGTGCGGGATACAGCGTGAAGCTGATTTATTTTTTTTATTAAAAATTTATGTAGATGGGACGTGTCAGACTTATGTTTTATATTCTGTTGTCATCACTGCATCAGTGATAAAACGTTTGACTGTAAACGCGACGGTTATGGGTTATATTCCTACTCGATAAAATGAATTACTTTAATTTTCTCGCTGGTAATATGATAAAACATCCAATGTCTCGATAATTTGGCGGTGCGTGGGATGCGGAGTGTCTTAATTCTAGATTCTACCTGCTGCGGGATACAGCGTGAACAAAAAAACCTTTATATATAGGACCCAGATATCTTTGAAGGAGATCATTTGTAATAGGAAAAATAAAAAAATATGAAGAGTATGTAGAATGTTGCGGACACCAAGTAGTAACATAAATAATAAGTATAAATTACCTTACACAGGCAGCGCTGTGAAACACAATATTGCAATTTTTCTGTAGTTCTTGTCGATCATCATTGGTTATACCCAACTCCTCTTCTAATATGTCTCCAGAAACAAGTTTAATTTTGTCAAAAGCTTCCGGCTGCTTTTCACGTAGGTGGTCGAAGATCTGTAGAATATAAGGTTTAATTTTATTTTATATCTAATTTATTTTTAGCTTCACGCTGTATCCCGCACATAGCAGAATTTCCCGTTTACTGTCAAATTCTCGAGATATTGCGTATTCAGACGTGAAACCGCTCTCACCATCGCTCTTTATCTTGTTATCAAGACGAGGAAAAAAAATCTTTCGGCCTTGTCAAGTGGAAGTCAAATCCACAATCGCCTTGTTTGTAGTCTGATACGATGCGCCACAATCCTTACTACATTTATTGTAATTTAAAAAAGAAACAGTTGTTATTGATTAATTTGCCATTTTAAACAATTGATTTTTTTAATATTATTGTTACAGAATTAACATTAAAAAATAACCTTAGTGTTGATAATCGGCTATATTCTACACTAGCGGCCCGCTCACGGCTTCGCTCGCTTAAAATACATGATTATTGATTTAATAAGCAGAATTGATTGACAACTCTAATGATTTCTAATATGATTTTTTTATTACTTTAATCTGTAATATTCTAATATGTTTTTTACAACATTATCGTAACTTCTATAAGAATTTTTGATTGTTTCGAACTAAAAAATATGACCAATGTTGATATTTGATATTCATAAAATATACATAAAGCGAATTATTTATTATATGTATATATTTTTGTAACACTACGTTCTCTTTACCTATGTTATGTTTTTAAAGCTCTGTTAAATGTGCTGATGTCACTTAATAATTTAATGTACTGCTTCAGAAACAGCTATAAATGTAAAATTATTGATTTGGGTAATGATTCATAATATTCTTTGTAAAATAACAGTAATGTTTGCATATTAACTCCTGTACAGTTTTTAAATAAGTTACACATATTATTAGCGTACGTAAATGTACAATTGGTAAATATTACAGAGTACACGTAGAAAGGATGTTTTGAGACATTTTTATATAGATTTATTTCAAACGAACGAACGAACCAAAAAATCTATGTATTATTTTTTATATCTCTTTGAAGATCAAATCGTTCTTTATCTCTGTGTTGAGTTAATTACGATTTCAACTGTTATGATTTATGAAGGGAATTTTTGCAAAAAAACTGCTTACGTAATATATGGTACAAACACACAACCATTTATTTTCTAATCCGAAGTACTTTTGTGTGCTAATAAAATACCTACTTATTTTAAGGACAGTTAAAGTCTTAGCCGATTTCATAAAAATGTTAATGTACAGCAATTTTATTCGAGCAAAATATTTCAATCATATCGATCAATATCAGTTCAATATATAATTAAAATAAAGTATACACTAAATGTTATAGACAGAGAGCCAATAGTAGAATAGTAGAGCCAGACCTACGTTGTTTTATAAAGCCTAAAGGTTTCTGTGCGGTACTCAACGCCGGTAATTTTAGGGAATATGGATCTTAGGTGGCGGTAGCTTTGGCAGTTATTAGGTAACTTAGATGTAAAAAATAGTACCTAAATTATAAAGCTCAATTCTTTAATATTTTTGTGGCAATTATATTAGAAATCACGTCGTCCATTGCCAGACAGAGACGACGAAGACTTGGCATGGTTTTAACTCCCTGCCAGACGTCCCCAAAACATATGAGTAGCAAATAATATTGTTTATACATTAGTAAATTAAAATTATACATTGTTCTTATTATAAACTAGCGGATCCGCGCGGCTTCACCCTCTTTAACTACACAATTAGTTATTAAATATATATATGAAATTATTTTCAGTTTTGAGTAGGACTTGACAACGTTCAGAAATTAAAAAAAAAATTAAAATTAGCTTCACGCTGTATCCCGCACACAGGCACAGCAGGGTAGGCAGAGGGAACCTAGTGTTAAGACACTCCGTCCCCCACTTTCTGCCGAATTCTGGAGGCATTGCGTGTTGAGTGGCAGAACTCAACGCCGCGCTTAACCTCTACACCAGAGCGAAGAAATGGAAATATAAATTTAAGTAAATATTTCATCTCCTCGAGTGGGGATCGAACCCACATGCTGCAACTATGAACCAATCAGTCAATGAAATAGTTCTACGTCCATAAACTGTGAAATAAATAAAAAAACATTACAAATCGAAGTTTATAGAAATTATTTTATTTACTATGTTACTGCAAAGGTCCCTGATTCTCTCTTGACCGGACACTCCCTTCTTCTTTCTCATCAACAGGTATACCGTTTTGACTCCAGGGCAGGATCTCAGTAGCTTTTCGACTAAGGTCTGTGAAACATAAACATGGTATTTATTGTTCCAATGAAAAATAATGAGAATATATTACTAATTATTAAATTAATGAATGTATCTTGTTAGATGTATAGTTTTGAGGCTGGGAGAGCGTAGAGAGAACCAAGAGTTATTATTCCGTTTTCCAATTCTTCTTGCTGAAATATTCCACTGCTTCTTGCTTCTTGCTGAAAAAGTCAACGTCTCGCTTCGTCTACTAGAGAGGGCCAATGAAAATAAGATAAATACAATCATTCCTCTGAGTAGGAATTGAACCCACAATCATCATTTACAGACAGAGTCACTATTCTATGACTAACTGGTAAGACAGATCGTATGCCGTGTAGATATCTTTTTTAAAAGCGTATGAAAAATTATTAGAACTTCAACGTAGCTCTCTAACTGCTAAGCCATACATTCTTATCAAGCTACGTCAAAATGTTTATATGCTTATTACAACTGAATTATTTTGCTAACATCTCTCTGTAGGAAGATTTTTACATTTTTTTTTTATAATTATCGTTTGAGAAGAGATGAACACTTTAAAAATATCTAAAATCCTGTCTAGATATTTGATAGCTTGATAAGATAGATACCTTTCCAACGAATCCAGTAGCACCTGTTATCAAAACAGATTTCCCCGCGTAGTATTCCGTGACGGAGGGCTGCATTTTGAACTGAAATTAACCAAACAATAATAATAAATCTATACTACCAATGTATAGTAACGTCTTGCATTCCCCACTTCCTGTCAAACTTTGGAGGTGGCAACGCACTTTGCCTCGTAACCAGAGCGAGGAAATAAAAATATTTAATATTTCATTCCCTCGAATGGGAATTGAACCTACAATCGTCGCGTTTACATATGCTTATGCTCCTGTGCCACGAACACCTCAGTTAGAATATTAAAAAAATTGTCCCTATAAAAATCAAATTGCAAGAGACTACTGAAGAAAAGTTTCCAAGCTATATATATTCATGATACAATTAAATTTACAATATTACAAGAAAATCATTTTGACTCGCAGATTCAAAATAAAATTTCTCATAAAATTGCAACACGCAATATGAAAAACAAAATAAATTAGTTTCATTATCGGCTAATAACAAATATGGACAGCGCACCAGAGCATACGTGGTTCCTTACCTAATAAATAACTTAAAAAAATAAAATAAATCAGCTTCACGCTGTATCCCGCACCCAGCAGGGTAGGCAGAGGGAACCTAGTGTTAATACACTCCTATCCCCACTTTCTGCCGAATTCTGGAGGCATTGCGCGATGAGTGGCAGAACTCAACGCCGCGCTTAACCTCGACACCAGAGCGAAGAAATGGAAATATAAATTTAAGTAAATATTTCATCTCCTCGAGTGGGAATCGAACCCACAACCAGTCGATTTTACAGTCACACCTCGTGCCGCTACGTCACGACCGGCCTCAAAAAAATAAATAACTTGGACACTAAAATACGAAGTAAAATTACTGACGGGAGTTTAAATCAACTATTACAGAAATATTATTTAAATCTATAATTTAGACGAATTATAGTACTCCAGACAAATCGTCGTAGTTTTTTGTAGTGCCTTATCATTTTAAAATTATATTTGTATGGATATTAACGTGGGAACCTAGAGTATAGTACTTTGTTCCCGAAGGGAACCAAATCAACAAAATTCTATTTCTAGAAAATACGCAAAAAATGTAGTAATACACATTAGCATCTATAATTTAAACGTCGGTGTTTGTTAAATGGTACAGGAAAAAAAAATATATCGACACATTTCAATTACATATCAGCGTAATCGCTTTCAATCACCGTGACGATCCAATTTTTCGCAATACTTCAAATATTTCATACGTCCGTTTGATTTTTTTGTAAGCAAAGTTCGGAGGTGAACTCTCTTAACCATTTTTGTTTTTATACTTTTTAGTAAACATATGAAAGGGAAGAGGTAACGGGAATAGAATAAGTTTTTTTTTTATTTTAAACCTCTTTGCACATATGGTTTAGTATAGCGCGTAAACGGTTTCCACGAGGCGCAGATAGAATTTTTTATAAGTTTTCTATAAAGAATATTTTTCTTCATATTCAAAAATTTATCCACATTCAAAAATGTAAAAATTTGAAAAATAATAATTTTTTTAGTGTTTTTTTTAGTTTTTTTCACAAAATAGGGTAAAGAGCCTGTGAGTAGGACCAAAACTCTTCGTACTTTTATTCGACTGAACACTGAAGGATTTTTTTTATACAGCGGCACAGCATCCGACTGTAAAGCCGACGGTGTGGTTATGGACAGATATTAGACACTAAGTGTCAAGACACTCTGTTTCCCAATTTGCAAAAAAATAATAATTTATTAGCGAAAATAATCAAAAAAGACATTAGCGGGAATTCAACCCACAACCAACCGTGTTTACAGCTAAACGCGGTTCTAGCGCGACAGACAGTAGCTCCGATTATTATCGATGACGATAAATCGATTAAAGTGAAATCGATAGCTCTTGCTAAAATATGTTATTATTACTTTTTGTTTATTTAATGATACTTTGTGTTACATACACATATACATAAAGTATATATGTAATTTTCATTAAATTTTAATATATATTTTAAAAAAATGTAATAACAGACAATTGACAAGTCATGATTTAATATAAATTAGGTTTTAAAGGTTATCCACACGTTTGGATACATTAAAATAATACAGCTGTATAAGTGATTTAATACGACAAATTTTGGCACCGTTTTGGCGCAATGGTACAGCTTTGTAAGACGCGACGTTTGTGGATAAATTAAATATGCAAATTGTTTAAAATTACCAAATAATAGACAATCGACGTATTAAAATTTACATTTCCAATTTAAAGTTTTTTTTAATTGTAATAAGGCCAAATTATTCGCAGCAAATGACGTCAGTGTGGTGACGGCGATTATTGTTAAAATGCAGTTGCCCGTTTTTTTTCATAACTGAGTGACTGACAGACAGACTAGATGCCTTGGATCTAATAGGAAAGGAATATAAAAATTTAAAATAAAGCAAATTGCGATGTTGAGGTCCGCCTTAAATAGAACATAATATGGTACGAATAATTTGAGTAAAAATATTTATAAATTGGAATAACACATTATTGCTATATGAAATAAAAAATATAGCTTTAAACTATATACTATAGCCAGCTGTAAATATCAATAGTATAACGATAGTATAATATATAATAATTTTAAATTTATAATAAAGTGATATTAATATTTTATGTACAAATAAGGAATTTCTCAAAGAATGGCTGCGGGGGGTGCTCCCATCTCAGAATAGTTCATATTAGAATTTTTTCGATTAAAAAAATGAAGGTTGAAAATTTCAAAATTACCTTTATAGAAAAGATACGTTCAAAGTTGCTGTTTAAAGACAAGCAAATAAATACACGACAACGACACAATGTCACTAAACCATGTGAACCACTCGAAGTAGGCTGGAAAATCCGGGATTGTCTTGAAATTTTACGCTTTGTCCCGTGTGTAATAATTTCACTTATATACAGAATTCATAGATACGACTAGTATTTATGAATTCCGGTATATATTATATTAAGATATTCGAATAATCGTGTATAATATTTAGAATTATCTATGCATTTTTGGTCACAGGTAGACTGAAGTGGCATTCTGTCAGTTGACAAAATTATTATATCAAACCGCCGCCAACGATTTCTTAAATTGAGAACTTCGACGTAACTTGATAAGAACGTAAGGTTTAGTGGTCAGAGCGCTAAAACGGTTTCCAGGAAGCGGGTTCAAATCCCGCTACATTCAAATTTTTATACGTTTTCTAAATAAGTAAAAAATAAGTAGTTACATGAAAATAACATAATTTAAGAATGTATTGTCGTTGCGCAGGGTCAAGCAGGCGATTGCGAATTCGGCAGAAAGTAACGGAAGTGCCATAACGGGAACGGAGTGTCTTAGCACTAGGTTCCCAGGTTCTTACTGCCTGCCCTACTAAGAGCAGGATACAGCGTGAGGCTAGAAAAAGATAAGTAGCTATAATATGAAAATAAGAGTACATGAATGTATTTGAGCTATTTCAATTTTTACTTAATTACTTAAATATATACAAGATGGTTTGGTAACAGTAACTCCGACGAATTTATAAAATTATTTCCACAGCTTTAAATAACTCTCAAATTTTTCAATTTGAACTTAAATACGCGCGTTCAACTAAACAAATACATATTAGTGTAGATAATATATATTTATATTGTCAGGCAAGACAAGACAGCGTTGAGTTCCGCTGCTCAACAAGCGATGTGTCTATACGCGATATGTCTATTAGAGCGAGGAAATTAAAATATTTATATTTAGGATCAATCCCCCCATCGGAATATATCATATAATATTATAATAATGCTTCAGTAAAATAATCAGAAATACCTACATTTTTTTATCAATCATTGACCCGTTGTTCATATAATAAATATACTTTTATAAGTATTCAACTTGCATGTTTTCGAGTGTTGCATATTATTTTAAACTTAGATAGAGAGCAAAGAGCTACCGTGACCCAGTAGTTGTAGGTTCGATTTTCACGACGAGGAAAAAAAATGTTTTATTTCTCCGTTTTATTGAGGCCGTCGGTGCGCAGGGTACAAGTGTGCGACTGTCAACGCGACGTTCGTTGGTTGAAAATTCAGCGTAAAGTGGGAAACGGAAGTTTTTAATGGGGAACGGAGTGTCGTAACACTAAATTCCCCTTACCTACTCTGCTATGTGCGGAAAACGTGCTTGTAAGACAAAGTGAGACGTTGAGTTCCACTACTTACACGCAGTCTCGAATTAGAGCGGTGCGTGGGGAACGAAATATCTTAGCTCTAGGTTCCATGTGACTACCCTGCCATATACGTGAATCTGCTAAAATATCTCAATTGGCTGGTTTGTATAAATATTTCCGAACTGATGCTCCGTTTAAAATTTGTTGATTGTTATGTGGGGTTTTAATAGCGTAGGCAGAGGGAACCTAGTGACAAGACACAAAGACACTTTACGCCTAATTTTGGGGACTTTGCACGTTGAAAAGTGGAGCATAGCGGTAGGCTTTGTCATGATACCAGAACAGAGAAATATGAATAATTCGTCTCGCTGTTTACAGTCAGACATTGTACCACTGAACTACAACGGCCTTCTATATTATATCTTGCCCTAAAAAATATAGTAAAAAATTGGAACCAACGGCTGTTGACATAGAATGGTAAGCAATATCGTATAATATTTTTTTAAGCATCTTTACTAGTATTGTATAACGTTTAGTTAATTGCAAACTATTACGATGAAAACTAGATATTATATAAAGGAACTTGCCTTTAACGTTTATAATATAAGTGGTATTGATGTAATGTTAGTGATAAGTAGCGAATTCGATTCCAGGTTAATGACTTTTTGTATAAAATGTAAAAATTGTTGTCATTATGGTGAATATTATATAGATTATTAAAGTTATACATAATTATACAGCTTCTCGCTGTATTCCGTATGTCTACAATAAAGGTACAGGAAACCTAGGGTTAAGACACTCCGTGCCCCACGCGCCGTCCAATTTTTAGATATCGTGTTGATTGCCCAAACCCATTGCTGCGCTTTGTCTTGTTACCTGAGTGAAGAAATTACCAGAGTGAAGAAATCCCCAACGGGAATCAAATCCACAACAGTCGCTCTTACAGTCAGACTGCTACTACGCCACGACGATTTATTAGATTGTTTTAAAATAAATAACATAAAAAAAAAAAACACTTTACATATCTATACTAAGAAGCTTAATAAAAAAAGAAAAAAATATATATTGAATAGATATAACAATAACATCAATTCTTCAATTCAATTCAATTCAATTCAATTCTATATTTTTAATATAATTAATAAAACAAAACTCACCGTTATAACAAAACGCGTCTTTATTTGACCAATCAATTGACGATACTAACAGTAATGTAAACTTTTAATCAACATCTATTTTACGAATTATTACAAAAAAAAACTGCGTAAATATGCACATATGTATAAGAAATATTTTTTACGTGGTCTGTTCGTTTGTTGAGGAGAATATTTTGGGTTTTTTTTTACATATTTAGAGTTATGTATAGTGTTCATTGTTCTAAATGTAGATAAGAAGAAAGCACTAAAAATAAGGAATCTCCCCCAGCCAACCAGTGGAAGTGGATGAGTGAGAAGTAGCAGGTGACAGCGTAGTACAATTAAGTTTTTAATTTAAACATTCCAGATAATGAGTTATGAAAGATATATGATAAGAGAGGCAGGTGGAGAACTCGATTGACTGAGAGCACACTATCGATGATACTGGAAAGGCCAAGTAAGGAGCATGAGGACTCTCCGCGATGAGGAGAGCGAGTGCGAGTTGATGACAGTGGAGGAGGCGAAAGAGGTATGAAGAAACCGTAGCGTTTGCTGCTCCCATTCTCCTCTTACTACCCCGCTATGGCTAAAACGTGAAGCTATAAAAACGTTTTAAGGTTAGAAATAAAAAAAAGAATAAATTAAAAAAGTCATCACATTATATATTTAAAACACAAAAAATCACATTATTATTTAAAAAAAAAACATTATTTGTAGTTACTCCTATTTAATAACTTAAACTAATCTTTGGCCGTGACTTCGTCTGCTACCTCGAGACAGTAATCAAGCCAAATTTTTATATACTCGTAGTCTGTATTATGTTAACATTACAATTATGATGTCATTCATTTAAATTTTTATTTAAAATTTAAAAAAGTACTAAATTATATTATTTAAAAAACAAAAATATGTGTTTTAACAGTTTTTCTTCAAGCATTTATATAATTATGTGTAAGATGGACATGTCCATATGTCATAAACATATTATTTGACACAGCCGGTAGTCTTTGACATTACATTTATGGCATCATTTATTCATATTTCCATTTAAAATAAGAAAAATCAATATTTAACAATAAAAATTAGTATTTTATCGATTTTTCTTACACAGTTTAAAATTATTGTTAATTATATTGTAACATACTAGGATTTGAACCTGGGCATTTAGTTTAAGATTTAAACAATTAAGCTATACGTTCTTATGAAGATGTAATGAATTTGTTATACAGTTTAATAGGAAATTTGTTTACAACAATGCAAATTATTACTTAAGCGTGTGAATAAAATTTTGAAAATATTTAAAAAATATTTTTTTTTACACAATCTATAGCCATTTATTTCATAAATAGTTATAAAATAAAGATTTTTTATTAATTCGTTATTTTTTCTATTTCTATATATACAGTATGTTTCAAAAAAGGAAGAAAGCTAAAGTTGTTTTAAAAATTGTTATTCTAAAATTTAAAAAAACCCCGTATCTATTACCTCTGCGAGTATTGTACTATTATAGAATATTTTCAACAATATAAATATATAAATAGACAATTGAGCAAAGTAGCTTTGAAAATAGAAAAAAACACAATATAAAATATCAAAAAGAAGTATTAAAATTTATTTTTTTTTAGAAAATATTAGTACCTATATATTTTATGAACACAATTTACAAGAAAAATGATATATGAATATGTGTATAAAAGTTACACCGATCCATTAAAAAAAAATAAAAATAAATGAGTACCCTTTTTTTACAACCGTCTGATAGCTTCATGTTAAATTACTGAATACTTAATCATAACCTCGTTTTAATGAATATTATGTATAATAATTTTACTTTCAGTAAATTAACAGAAATTTATCAGCGAGAATTATTTTAGCCCTTAACTAATTTATTGATCTAGTTTAGAATATTAAAATTAACTAAAAAATCTTATAATGTAATAATATATGAAATAAGCGATTAAAGTGTATACGACGAACTGTACTGTTTTGTCGATGTAGTATAGTCTGAAAAAAAAAAATACTATAGTAATATGCCTTGCTATCGACTCAAAACCGGTTCAGCCCGCTAAAATGTTTTATTAAATATATTATAGCTAAATTAAACAATAACAATATATAAATTGTAGCCTCTGTGTTATTTTGATGTATTACTGTAAAATTACATCAAAATCAGCTTAGTAGTTTTTATCCATCCTCAAAAACATTCACATTTACAATATTAGTAGATTTAGGGCCATTTTGTCGTAGTGACAGCAACTGGCTGTAACCATGATGGTTGTAGGTTCGATCCACTTAGGATATGATAATAAAACATATTTCTTGGTATTTTTTTCTATTGAGGCCAGTCGTGGCGCAGGGGCACAAGGTGTGACAGTAAAACAGACTGGTTGTGGGTTCGATCCCCACTCGAGGAGATGAAATATTTATTTAAAATTATATTTCCATTTCTACGCTCTGGTGTCGAGGACAAGCGCGGCGTTGAGTTCTGCCACTCAACACGCAATGCCTCCAAAATTCGACAGAAAGTGGGGAATGGAGTGTCTTAACACACTAAGTTCCCTCTGCCTACCCTGCAGTGTGCGGGATACAGCGTGAAGCTAATTTAATTTTTTTTAATTTAAAAGAATAAATAAATAGTGGAATCTGGGGTGTATTATTAGTAGTTAAGAAATGATAATACAGTGTGTAATTCAGTAATTTCAGGTTTCATTATACATATGTATTTTACTGATATGATTGTTGAATAAATAGTTAAAAAACCTGTTGGTTTGTTTGTAGTATAGAAGGCGCTAGTTACTGAGTTAAATTTTGTTAATAAAATATATACATAATAAAATCGCATGCCCCCTTCGTAGTGCAGGGCACAAGCGTGTTATTGTAAACTCAACAGATTGTGGGTTCGATTCCCATTCGAGGGAGTGAATTTTTTGATTACGAGGCAAAGCGCGGGC
>DWQW01008769.1:0-13595 GCA_018249695.1 Heliconius erato demophoon
TAGATATAAATACGTTCAAAACCTACGACTCATACTCATAATATAGGTAATTACATTAATGGGTAGATGAACCACATCGAATAAAATTATATAAGCCCATTTGTCCACTGTTGCTCAGTGGGACAAAATGTGAGCGAGTGAACGCGATGATTAGGGATTTGATTCTTACACATAAATGAATGCGTAAATATGTTATTTTTCTTTTTGTTTATTAAACATAAAAGAATATATCTGTATCTATCAAAAAATATCTTAAATAGCACAAGAAATGTAAAAGTTATAGCAAAAAATGAAAAAAAAAAGAATAAAGGTGTGATGGTGATGATATCACCGTCTTACCACAAATATGAGGCTTAATAATTCATTAGTGACCGATCATTGAAAGACAATAATCAATGAAAGATTTAAGAAAGAGTGTAGTGAAGACATTTTTAAAATGCTTGGGTCAACATTTTTCTACGTAAAATTTAGACAAATAATTTTCTGGTTGTCATTTTGCGATATGGTAGCTTGACCTTGAAGTCAATTATTGAGACTATAAAAAAAATGTGTATGCTATTTAAATAACTAATATGTAAGCTTTTCTGTCCGTGAGATCTGTGACCTTTCCTGCTCTTGGAGGAGGTTGGGAGGAGTTCAGTGTGTCGACCGGTGTTCCACAGGGATCGGTGCTGGATCCAATTCTTTGGAGCATCGGGTACGATTTGGTGCTGCGTCTGCGTGGATATAAAGGTCCTCTATTAAGCCGATGACACGCTGGTCTTGGCACAACAGACGACGGCGCGGGAGGCAGCAGTCGTCGCGACCGCTGTGGTGGCGGATATCGTCAGCTGTATAAGTCGGCTTGGCCTAAAAGTAGCCCTGAATAAGTCCGAGGCAATTTATTTTCATGGTCCTCGCAAGAGCCCACCGTCTTATGCCCATATCGTCGTCGGTGATGTCAACATAAACTGACGGACTTGTTCTGGACCGCCGGTGGAGTTTTCGGGGCCATTTTAAGTCCTTGGCCCCAAAACTGTTGAAATTGAAGTCAACGTCATAGGGGACGACCTTTCCCTGTCGGCCGTGTTCGAGGCCATGGTCAGCAGCGTGATGTCGTGGGATGCGGTTTCGTCCTTCTTCGAGGCAGTGGTGCTCGAGAAGGGGTCGTCGAAAAGAGCGAGGGAAGCCTCTGCCGAACTCGCCATCCGCCCCAAGAGACCGGGTCGCCGGAGGGCGGCACACGACCGCCGCCTTCTGCCCTAATGAGCCAGCGGGCAGTAAACTTGGGGAAGCTGATCGCTTACTAACCTGGCCCGAGTAGGGGCACGCAGATTGCTCCCGTACGCTACTCCGCGCAGTCCGTCGAGGGTACCCACACACCCTTGACTCTACAAAGTGCCTAGCAGTCTCCCGCCGCCGCGTTTTGCAGAAGAGTCTAATCCCCACGTCGGATAGTGGTCGATGGTCAGTCGAGGAGGAACACCGTGAGGTTTTAGTAGGTATTATGACGACCTACATCTGCCAGTCCACGAGTCCCACATACCCCGCTCGAGTCTCCAGTCGGACCGGTATCCATAATAGGATTTCCTCACGATAAAAAAAAACTTATCACAGAATACAAAAATCTAAAAATATTTTTTTTAGCATTTTATTGCCTAAGCATGCCTCGAAAACAGTGAATTTATGGACCATACAATTTAAGGTAAAAATTGTTGGTAATGACCACCTCTATCGACTACTACAGATGGTCTTTAATTATATCGTATGTTTTAAAGTTTCGGTTTCGGCCGATACTGAGACCAAGGCCGAAGATTCGGTTGCGGTTTCAATTTCGGCTGAAAGCCTTGTTTCTGTTGGACACTATAAATTATTAATATTAATAAACTAAAATGTGCACATAAGACCATCATGAGCGGTATTTAGTTTATTACGCGTTGGATGAAATAATCCTATAAATATTATATTATCCCTATACGTCGATCCATAGATTATATGGGTTTACTCTATTATTTATTGATTGAATGACAATATGTTTTAAAGACAAAAATTACCTACCTATATTTTTTTTCATCTTTTCTGACAAGCAAAGTACGTTGATATACAATGTCTTGGATTCGGAAGTTTTTAGATACTGGATCCTCTCTGCCTGCATAATAGGCATGAAGCTTAAAAAAATACTGGAAAAAATTGTTATAAGCGGAAATGTAATATGTTTACACAAGCTACATAAGTTGCTTATTGTACATGTCAGTTTGGTAGCTTTCAGTAATTAGACTTATTGAACCAATTGGTCGTTCGAAGCTCGCAGATGTTCTCTTCGTAAGAGAAATCGACGCCAATCGAAGTTGTTGGAAAATTAATGCGCCTTCGTAATTTGTTTCCTGGCGGAAAGTTTTAAGTGCGGTTAACTATTAGAACATTACTAACTTCTTATATATTTGGTTTATTATTTTATAATAAAATGCTTACAATTTAAACAACCTATGAACTCTATCTTCTCTCTTTTAAGGTCTAAGAATAAAATAGTAAATCTTATATTCATTCTTGGTAGGCATACAAGCCTATACAAGTAAATTCATATTTTAACTAGCCAAGTCAGATCTTACACATAAATATAGTGTCATAAGTTGTAAGAACAAAGGACATTTTATGTTATCATAAAATAAGTTATGTTGTAAAAAATAAATTTCAGGAGGGACCATTGAATTTGCCTTGGAAACAAAAATTACAACTTTACATTAATTGTTTAATTGTCGCTGTGGAACGTCTTCGTCGGTCACAGTATTGATGGCTGTAAATATAACTGATTAAAATGTGGATTTTTAGCTTAATTATTAGTTTAATTATTACAAATTAGACCCAATAATTTGATACATATTTCATAATACAACGGAGCAGCTAGAAATTGTTCCATATAATACAAAATATTTAAAACAAAACTCACGAGATTTTTTATCATAAAAGAGTACAGACGCGAATCGCATAACTTTTGAAGAGTCCACCGTTGACAAGTATAGTCACGTTGCTGATTGCTACCTTGTAGCAATTATATTGTTTCCCCGAATATTTGTTTATCCGAGTAATTATTGCCGAGTAATTATTGTCCTTTTTCTGACTGTATCAGCGCTAACCGGAGAGAGAGAGAGAATTAAATTTTAAGCCTTTAGCATTTTTTTAATCTTTACTTAAAGGATTTGTCACACAAGAAGTTACATGTTCTGTAATAACCATTCTACCTTTAGCTAACCCTAATTTTCATTCTGCTATTAACTTATATAAATAAGTAAGTTTAAGCTTAGACAGGAGAGGTTGATATTTGTAATAACTTACAAATACCAACATTCATAGTATCATCAACAAATATAAGTTTTCCCAAAGATATATTGCGTGTACGTTCCATCAACATATGATATATGTACATCGTTCGATGAAAATCTACACTTATTCGAATTCGAATCATTCGAATCAAAATCTAACATCGTATTAGAGTTTCGAATTAGATCATAGAAGTGAGAATATTTGAGGATTTTTCTGTTTTTTGTTTGTTTGAAATAATAGGAAAATATATTTAATTAATTAATGTTTTGCTTTAATTTACTAACTTGGCCAGTCGTGGCGCAGTAGCACAAAGTGTGACTGTAAAATAAAAAATCGACTGGTTGTGGGTTCGATCCCCACTCGAGGAAACTTTCTTCGCTCTGGTGTCGAGGCAAAGCGCGGCGTTGACTTCTCCAACTCAACACGCAATGCCTCTAGAATTCGGCAGAAAGTGGGGAACGGAGTGCCTTAACACTAGGTGCCCTCTGCCTACCCTGCTGTGTGCGGGATTCAGCGTGAAGCTGATTTAGTAATTTACTACTTAAAAAAAATAAAGCAAAACGTTTTACGTGCTTTCCTGCTTATCATGTTGACCTTTTCTGACTAACCTTTTAACTCCTTGTTGACAATTTCGTCACTTCACCGTTTGTTAATTGAATTTAAATACTCAACAACAAACTTTGAATGCCGAGATCTAGAGATTATTACATTTATTTTCTACTATGTTATTTTTATTTTACGCTACCTACTCTCATCACTAAATACATGTATAGTATGGAATATTATTTTGCCTTAATTTGATAGATTAAGTTTTAAAAATATAATGTTTTTATTCGAGTAGAAAGTAAATTGCTATAAAATCCATAGATTAAAAAAATCTAAATTGATCTAAAAATGTTTATT
This sequence comes from Heliconius erato demophoon, assembly GCA_018249695.1. Lineage (NCBI taxonomy): Eukaryota > Metazoa > Arthropoda > Insecta > Lepidoptera > Nymphalidae > Heliconius > Heliconius erato. Next base: position 4,204 of record DWQW01008769.1, read on the forward strand.
GATGGAAAATAAATCGATTAAGTGCCAGTCGGACTGACTACCGATGTTTCCGTACCACTACTGTTCCGTACGTCATTTTTTTTTTCGAACTTGAGGTTAATGCTGTTAGCCCTATTGGCCTTTACAGCGACACCGGGTGGGTAGGGAAGAGGATACTCTGTCCCAGAAGAAATGCAAGCACTACCTGGCTGCTTGAGAGGAGTCGACGAATGTAAGGGCGCCCCCTGCAGGTCTCGAACCTCGGCTTACAACCGTCGAGCGGGCTGGACCGTACGTCATTCAGACTATATACTATATACTTACTTCTGAAATTCTACACTTATAAAAATTGACAAACTTAAATTTGTGAACACATGCGTTATGCACACATTTTATATGGAATGAACTACAAATATAAGTATGGTGTTTTTTTTGTCTGAAATACCTATTAATTTATATTAGTTACCATGTATAATTATTGTCAGTAAGTCGACTTACAAACAACAACATTTTTATAACCAAAATCACGATATATACCAAAATAATCACGGTAATGTGCAAATCGCACTCACCCACCGAGGCTTTTGTACCAATTTGTAGAATGTAGACAATGAGAAGTACAATGCATAAAATTAGACTTAGTTTGCGGGCATATGCACTTATTTTGTATGAAATGAACTATATATGAATTATTAATATAATAAGAAAAAAAATGTAGAAACTTATATTATATTATAAATTTCTAAATTTTTTTCCGTAAAACTAGAGGATTTCGTCCACTGCTCGCTCACCAACTCCCAACTTTCAATGATAAAAAATTGGATTGCAAAAAATTGCAGTAAATTGCAGTAAATTAGTGCATATATTCTATACAATAATATTTTTATGAGCCTATATTTTATTATTAAATTATTATATTTTATTTTTAAAACTATATTTATTCTACTAATAGAGGTGAATCAAATTATGCTAATTAGCACGCCTAAGCACCATAAATACCGGCAAAAACAAAACTTCAATATTTAAACCGATAAAATAAATGACAAGTGATAGCAGCAGTTCAAAGATAAATATATAAATGTTAAAATAATCGGTAAATTTTTAGTTATTGTCCTATTTCTGCTAGATGAAAATATGAATGCTATTTCAGTAAAATATTTGCAAACTGTGATGACCAATTTAGCATCTGAATTGCACTTAAAAGACTGGAGTTTTATTGAACAAACTTTTGAAAATGCAGCTCAAAATTATTTCGGAGTACTCATACCAATACATTTAACTGGCAAAATTTGTGAAAATGATATAAACTTTTCTATTGTACTTAAATTAGCCCCGACAGATGACAGATTTAGAGTAAGTGGTGCAATCACTTTAATGTTTGCAAAGGAAATATTTGTTTATTCAGAACTACTGCCAAAATATCAAGATTTACAAAATTCTCTTCCCTTACGAAGTCAACACATTATACCTGAATGTTATTATGTATGCAAAAAATATTGCAATGAAGTTATATGTATGGAAAACATGTGTTTCAAAGGCTATAAACCATTTGTAAATGATATGTTTTTAGATTTAAATCACACTATTGTAGCAATAAAATCACTTGCAAAATTACATAGCTTGTCATTTGTCCTCAAAGAAAAAAACTTGAAGTTCTATGAGGAAGCTAAAAGTGTTTGTGTTCCATTAACAGAAGGAAGTAACAAACGGTACTTGGAAATACTCATAGACAGACTTAAAAAAGCTTTGAATAAATTTAGGAATACTTGTTATGTGCCATTGTTGGAAGAATTGAAACACAATTGTATAAATCTAATTGAGTCAACAGCGTTTTCAGTAAAAACTGTTTGTCTTTGTCACGGTGACATTTGGAAGGAAAACATTATGTTTCAGTATCAGGTAATTCATATAAATATATATGTATATATCTGTTTATTATTATATTTATAAATGAGTTATAATTTTCAAAATAAAATATTGTTTCAGGATGCATTACCAATATCTGCCTGTATTATAGATTACCAAACAACTAGAATTTGCAGCCCCACATTTGACTTACTATACTTAATAGTAAGTAGTACCTCTACAGATCTAAGAAAGGATCATTTTAGTGAATTATTGGATACCTACTATAGAACACTAGAACAAAGCTTGTCACTGTTTACTTTAGAACTCAAAAAAATATATACAATAGATATGTTTAAGTATGATTTAAAAATTGTTGCTCCGGCATGCTTAATAGTAGCTAATACTGCTATTTGGTTATCAAGTGGCCTTCAGCAAGATGGTCATGTGAAGAGTAAAAAAAATATTGAAACTGAAGAAGAAATGAAGTATGCTGAGAACTTATATACACAAATTGTAAAGTCAATTATTGATGATTTGAGACAATATGATTTATTGACTTAATTATAATAAAATATTTGGTACTTGCTTTGTATAAAGGGCACATTCATATTTGCTTAAGTTGAAGTTAAATTTTATTTAAAATTAAGATGTTTATATTTTTATTGTTAAACATTTTAATGTATGTAATTTTGTAAAATATACAACTTATTTTTAAATTCAAAAGATTCTTGTACCTTAAAACTACCCCCAGCTAAATAGGTGGATACATAGTCCTGCTGGAGGGTTTCATGTAACCTTAGCCTTAGCCTTTTATATAACCTGCATTGTAGTAATGTTTTTGAAGGTCAAGGTGCGAAGCTGTACCAGCAGACCAGCACAGCATTGTATACAGCCATTTGTGCAGATTTGCTTATATTCTGTCCGGTCAATGCAGAGAACTGTAATTCTGTTACCATCACTTAAAATCATTACATTAAAATAAAAATACAGGAAAGAATGAGATAAATTGAACAAAGATTAGTAAAAACAAAAGCTGTTAAAAACATAAATATCTAGAATATATTTCATAATAAAGCACACAATATAAATTAAAGGCCAGTCGTGATGCAGGGGCAATAGAATACAACATGTTGTGGGTTCGATTTCCACCCGAGGACATTATATAAATAATTAAAAAAAAAATTTAAAAAAAATTAGCTTCACGCTGTATCCCGCACACAGCAGGGTAGGCAGAGGGAACCTAGTGTTAAGACACTCCGTTCCCCACTTTCCGCCGAGTTCTGGAGGCATTGCTTGTTCAGTGGCAGAACTCAACGCCGCGCTTAACCTCGACACCAGAGCGAAGAAATGGAAATATACATTTAAGTAAATATTTCATCTCCTCGAGTGGGGATCGAACCCACAACCGGTCGGTTTTGCAGTCACACCTCGTGCCACTGCGCTACGACCGGCCGCATTAATACTTATTATATTAAAATTCTATTGAGAAAAATATAGGATTTTTTTTTTTGGGATTGCTGATTTTAATGCAGTTTTCACTATTGATTTCTGGCTTCCAATAACATATAGGGGTTATTTGATTACAATCAGTTTATAAATAAAAAAAGTTATGTCAATCAAAGAACTTAGGTCAATAAATTTGCTAATTGCTATAACAGCTATTGTGAATTGACGGAATCTTTAGCTTTCAATTTGTATAATGTTAAAAAAAAAAACAGATTTCAAGATTTAGGATAACAGCATTAATACAACAAATTTTGCGAGCAAAATCAAATTCCCAAAAGAATTAAATTACTTAACGAGGTCGTCGTGGCGCAGTGACACAAGCGTGTGACTTGAAACGCCACAGTTGTGGGTTCCAATCTCACTCGAGGAATGAATTGTAATATTTTGAGTCCAGTTGTAGCGCAGGGGCAGAAAATGTGGATCGATTCACATACGAGGAAATCAAATATTTATTTAAATTTATATTTTTATTTTCTTCGCTCTGATGTCGAGGCGTGCGACGTTGAGTTCCGCTGCTCAACACGCAATTCTTCCAGAATTCGACGGAAAGTGGAGAATGGAGTGTCTTCAAAAATATTTTAAAATAATATAGTATGTCTATATTTGTCAGGACTAGATGAAATGACGATGTATACAATAAAAACAATGCATGAAATAATCATGGTATGGAAGCATCAAATATATTTTATAAATTTATTTAATTTTTTTTTTTTATTTTTTTTTATTTTTTTTGGTTTCACCAAATGAACTATATGCAATTTTAATACGTTTCAACCACGAATAAAAGAGAAAATGCAATAAAACTTTATATCTCCTTTTTTTCCCCGTGTTTTGAATTACTTGATTTATTTTATTTCTTATTATTTATATCGATATACTATCAAATATGGCTTAATTTTTTATGGTACATATTATTAAGATATCACATACCTAAATGCGAGAACTGAGTCACCATCTTAGTATAGAATAAACTAGCCTAAGCCTCTAAAGCAGGGTTCCCAACTTTTTGATCAAGGACCACTTTTACATTATTCTTGCTAGCAGGAACCACTATGTGGGTATAATAAAAATAAACTGAAATATTAAAACGAAAATTTTACTTCAAAAACTCAAGAAGAAAATTACATAGAAATAAATAATATTTAACGAGAAACTTGTGTCACTTGCAAGGTTGTCGTGGCACTGTGGCTCAAGCGTGTGACTGTAAATGCGACGACCATGAGTTCGATTCCTACTTGGAAGAATTGAATATTATTAGTTAATATTTTCATTTCGTTCTGGTATAGTTGAAAGTGGGGAACGGAGTGTTTTGGCATTAGGATCCCCCTGCCTACCCTGTTAAATACAAAAAAAAATTAAAAAATTTATTTTGTATTAATGTGATTTCTGACGAGACGACGTGTTGACTGAGTGACGAGTTCAGCTATTCTAGGACTAATATTGTTACTCAACGCTACACGCAAATCATCAACAACTTTTAATCGTTAATTAATTTTAAAAACCATTAAATATCAAAGTAAGGCAATTTCTCGAAGTTTAGTATAAGAAATTGCTTATTGGCACCAAAATGACTCAAGAGAATTTGATGCAAAAGCATCCTTGCAGTTTCTGTCATTTTGTAGTTCGATATGATCTTCCTAAATTGCTTCAGTAAATTCACTTACGTCCATGTTAAAAGGATTGCGAATCAATTTCTGATCAACATTAGCTTCTTCGGTATATTGTGGGAAGTAACGATTGAATTCATCAATCAATATATTTAAGTGAGTCTGGATATATTTTCTTTACTAAGGATATATTTTTTATCTTCTACTAGCGCATTTAAAGTGACAAAGGCAAAATAATTATTTTGTTCAAATTAACGTAGCCACAACATACTACCTTTCGATAGCCATCCAACTTCTGTGTGAAAGAGAAGTGCCTCATGGTCAGAATCCATTTCAATACACATTTTTTTAAAGGCGTGTATTTAAGGCGCTGCTTTTAATAACATTTACAATTTTGATAGCCATTTGCAGTGTATCATTGAGGCATGCAATAAGAGTGTTCGGAGCTAACGCTTGGCGATATATGATACAGTGCGTTGTTATTACCGAAGGATTTTTTTGTTTTACTAACATTGCCAGTCAGGACCGTGATCCCAACATTGCAGGAGCACAATCAATATATAGGGCAAAGAGTTTATCCCACATAATATTATGTTTCTCAACATATTCCGAAATGGAATTCATGAAATCAACATTTTTTGATGTTGTTCACAGTACAGTTCTCGTGAAATCAATAAATCTTCTTTAATTATGTTATCGTCGTCTAAACAGCAAACAATTACAAGAAGTTGTCAACAATTTGAATTGTCAGTCAATCGACTGACATTTCATGACACTGCAAAGCGAAAAATGGCGACTTTTTGATTATTGAAACAGTTGCTCCTTTATATCATTTGACATAACATCAATTCGAGCTTTAATCGTTTTATTGGACAGAGGTATTTCTTGTATTTTTTTCTTGGCCTTGAATCCCAAAACTTCTTAGACAGATTTGATAAAACACGGTTTTACTAGAGTTTCTCCGACAGTGTAAGGTTTTTTGGATTGAGCCATTAATTTAGATATCTCAAACGACTAACGATTTTTCGAATGATGCAAATCTCGTACCACCAAACTCGAGTTTCAGTTTTTTAAGGTTCTCTATTTTTATGTAAAAAAATTCTAACGGACGGTCAGACAATTTTAGATCTAGCGTTTCTAAGTGGCGTTTTAATTTCTCTGGATTCAATGCGTTATTTGCGAAAACAGTTGCGCTTATAACGCACTGTGGTTTTATTTCTCCCTTACTTTCTATCTATGTAAATCCAAATTTTATATAACTATTGTCGTATTTCCTTTTTGGTGCCATGTTCTAAAAATAAAATACTAAAATTAAACCGAAAAGCAAAGAAATAAAAGCGTATGTTTAGGTATTAATATATATTGTGTAACCGCTCATTCGCACGAGAATACTTATTAGTACTACTATTCATTTGAGCTAAGAAGCTAAGAATTTAAACAAGGAAAGCAAAATATATTTTACTCAATTCATTCATAATTCATCTTCATTCATCATTTATTCATTTATAATATACTAGCGACCCGCTCGCGGCTTCGCCCGCTTATACCACAGAATGATTTACTTAACACACTGAATTATGTTCGTGTTTTGATATACCTATTATTTACCGATATACCGATTTTTTATGAGAAAGTTATTAAAACTATAGGTCGCATTTTTGTACCTCCCATGAGAATTTCAATTGAATTTTTGAAATAAAAACACAACTTATCGATACTTACAATAAAATCCTAACTCATCGGTGTCTGTACATGGCAGATATTACAATTAACATTGTAATAGAACTTGGTCAGTTTGTCTGTTTGTCTGTGAATTTGTTCACGATAATCTCAGAAACGGCTTAACCGATTTAAATTCTTTTTTGTTTGCATTTTGGCAATCTGCCCTTAAATATTTAATATTCGTTTTATTTTAATCAGCTTTACGCTGTATCCCGCACACAGCAGGTTAGGCAGAGGAAACCTAGTATTAAGACACTCCGTTCCCCACATTCTGCCGGATTCTGGAGGCATTGCGTGTTGAGTAGCAGAACTCAACGCCGCGCTTGTCCTCGACACCAGAGCGAAGAAATGGAAATATACATTTAAGTAAATATTTCATCCCCTCGAGTGGGGATCGAACCTACAACCAGTTTTTACAGTCACACTTCGTGCCGCTACGCCACGACTGGCCTCAACTGGACTGGACTTTATTTTAATCGGTTCACACAAAGTTAAAACCAGATCCACACTTTATCCCGCCTATAGCAGGGCAACTTTGTGTTAAGATATTGCGTATAATGTGTGACTGATGTGCGAAATGAAAATATTATGAAAAGTCTTATGTGCAATAAAGTGTTATTTATTATTATTATTATGAAATTATCATTCAATCCTCCAAGTGGGGATCGGACCCACATCGGTCGCGTTACAGCCACAATTTTGTGCCCCTGTGTCGCGACGGCCTTTAACAAAGAAGAGAAGAGAAGCGTCAGCGGTCCTTTTACGGAAATAGCATATAGGTAAAATATTTTAAGTCCATACCTAAAGAATTTAAGCAACAGTGTAGACGTAGGTTTTTTTTTCATTTCACGATGTTTAATCATATCTATATTTCCAATAACGTAAACACATACTACTACAAAAATACTACTAAAACCAAACGTTGCCGCCAATACCTACGACTCGATTTCGGAATATTGCGGCGGTTTCCCTTTGATAGGTTTATGTGTGCGTGCCTCGTTCTTGACAAATAGCATTTTATTTTACAACGATAATTTTATTATTTATTTTGTTTATTGGTGCTAACAATAAACTCTGTATAATTGAGCATATTCAATTATTTAATATTTCTAGTGATTTTTTGGTTAGAAGATACCAATAGTTATTACAACACTTGCGAAGAAAGCATATTTTAGGCAATTTTTAATTCTTATGCCTTTTGAAAAACTACCAATATCCTTATAGTCTTATAGTGCATACATTATTTTTTCGTCATAAAGGCGGGAAAATAATCAAAATGTTTAAAATTACACTATAATACCACATAGTATTGACATTATATTCCCTTTGGGTATATGTGTTCTGTGTGGTAGTGTTGATAGTAATTGAAAATAGCTATACTACAGGAGGATACCTTCATATGCACTGTTTAAACCTGCTTTTATGATATAATATAGAATAATATATTCTGTAGAGGAATTACACATTATTTTTATTCTTTTACTATAAAAAACACGTAAATACATTTTTTAGAGCTTACTCTGTCCTAAGATGGCAGCTCTGTTCCCGCATTTATAGCCTTGATATAAATAATAGAAATATAAAATATTGAAAAAAAAGGAAAAACGCAATTATATTGATTTTTTTCTTTTTTACATACAATTCATTTGTTTTGAGTATAACATTAAGTTTAATCAGCTTCACGCTATTTTGAAAGATGACATTAATATATTTGATACATCCTTAACATGAATATTTAATGTATTTTTTAAATATATAGACTTGAGAAAGTTCTCTTGAGAAATATATCTACTGTAAATGAATGCAACGTATACCTATATAACGCCAATGATTAAAATGTATTGACATCACAGCGTCATCTAAACACAATATAAAGTTTTATAAACTATGAACTTACAATCAGAATTTACTTTCCAAATACATATACAGTAATACCACGGACTTACGCGGTAGGTGGGACCGAGCGATTGCCGTGTAAGTCGAATTCGCGTAAGTCGGGGTTCAATTTGCATATAAAGTTTCTTTAATTAGGACCAGAGTTAAAAAAAAACATAAATTAGAAGAAAAATGTTTAATAAAGTGTAGGATAATAAAAAAAAATACATTGTTATGAATAAAGTAACCTAAACCGGAGTTATTTTGATATCGAAGGCTTCATATACTCTAACAATGTTGCCTGCCGAGTTCAATTTTTCTTCTTTTTTAGTTTACAAATTTTCATTTTTACTTCAAAGTCTTTAATTATATTTAGTTTACACTCCAAAGACAGTGTTTTTCTTTTCTTGTTATGCTCAAATGACAAATTTTTCGTTCTTTTAGACGACATAATTAGAGAGTATAATATAAAACAATTTCACGCGGAGCATGTTTAAACCAGTCGCTGAACACTGAGTGGACAGAGCGAGAGAGCTGATGCGCGGCAATCAAAATAACAAATCGCGTATCTCCGACTTCGCATAAAACGGGGTAGCGTAAGTCGGGAGCGATGAAACGGAAATATAAATTTAAATAAATATTTAATTTCTTCAAGTGGGAATAGAACCCATAACCAGTTTACACTTTGTGCCCCTGTGCCACGATCGGCCTCAATTTACTTTCTTCTGTTAAAGTGTGGTTAAATACAATAATCGTAATTTAATTATGTCAAATTTCTATTAACCGACTTCTTAAAAGAGGAGGTCATCAATTCGACTGTAGTTTTTATTCTTGTTACCTCAGAACTTTTGACTG
>DWQW01008770.1:0-13594 GCA_018249695.1 Heliconius erato demophoon
TGACACTTACATATTAATACATTTTTGAAAATATTATGTATGTTAAAGACATTAAAGATTTTACCAAAATTGGTGATGTTCATAATATTAATACCAGAAATAGGCTTCTTTTATGGGACAATGTGTATGCTTACAATAGGATCCCAGAAAACGTTAGAGAATTTTCTGTATCACGATTTAAAAAGATTGTTAAAAGACGTCTGTGTGTTACAGTTTATTACCAAAGGAGAATGAAACTTTTGGGCCTACACGTAAAGAATTGAGGTGTGATCCAAAAAATTACATTTTTTTTTAATTTTTAGAATAGCTAATAATAAATTAATTGACATTCTGAAAGTGTAGAAAAATGAAAAAAGATAAGATTCAGATCCTTAATCGATTAAAATCAATTATATTTTAAATCAGAAATGTGACAGCTGATTGACAATCACACCTTGTCTAATGTCATCAATTGTCATCGCAAAATCAGGCCATTAAATATAAAACATAAAAAAAAAAACATTTGCTTCTGTGTGTTTGTGTTTTCCCGTTTGTTTGATATTTTCAACGACTACTGTTTTGTTTTTCTCGAATTTTTGACTCTGCCTACTTTGTACGACCCTCGCTTCCCCACTGGGCTCTGAAATCTTTTGGATCTTACGACCGCCACGCTATGAATATGAATCGCTGTGTGAATTGTGGTATAGCCAATGGACACTGCAATACCCTAGTCCGACGACCTTTAGACGTTGAAAACCACCACAACCTGGTTACTTAGAGGTGTGATATAATACCGACATACAGGAAAATATATTTCTGTTATATTTAAGTTGACAGCTTTCGTAGAGGAAGGGAAGCTATTGCTATGAAATACTGCAATTGTATTGTAGGAAGACGAATGGTAGGCTGCTGTGCTCATGTTATGAGTATTATATATATAAGGTATCATACCTTAGTTGGGCTGCACACTTCTTAGATGACATTTTAATAATAGATAATAGAAGAAGAATAAGGCGCTGGGGATAAAGCGTGAAACTAAGTTAAGTTAAGTTTAAGTTAATGATTATCTCAGAAACTTCTTAACCGATTTAAGGAGTGAAGACGCGAGCATGGTGCGGAAGTGGCAAACTCGGTTTAATTGTTTTTATTTACTTTTTATTATAACATTTGTCAATATGTATGTGTGGTGTAATGAATAAATAACTGACCATTATAACTATTTATTTATATCCTCATAGGGAAATGATAGCTTTTTGGGAACCCTTAATTTTTGAAGAAAATTAATTTCATCAAAATACATTTATTTATTTTAAGATAAAAATTAAAATAATATATTATATATTTTATTATAATAACATATAATATATTTATATAAATAAGAATATATTTTTCGTTTATAGATTCCAATAGTTATTACAACGCACGCAAGAAAAGAACATTTTAGAAAGTAGTTATGTCTATTAGAATTATAAAAACTACTAACATTTTTTTATTTAAAATTAAAAAAAGTATGTTTTCCACCTGAAAAACACTAAAGGGCGCAAAAATATTAAATATATATAAATATATAGATACCACATTACTATCGATACTGTACTGGTAAAAATTATTGAAAAAATATATATATACTACGAGATACCTTTATATGCAAACTTTAAAGCTGTTATTTTGACTGAATATAAAACAATATATCTATAGAGGAATTACACATTCTTTTTATTCTGTTACGATAATATATTTTTTAGATGCCCCTCAGCACTATGATGGCGGCTCTGTTCTAGTTAGTTTACACATCAGTTTGCATGACTCTAACAGTTACAAATCTTTTGAATAGAATGTCCGATTTTATTAATTTAAAAAGTATTTTACAGATATTGAAATTAAAAAAAAAATCTCATTTAATGGGATAAGGATTAATTCTGAGGTATGATTAACATCGTTTGATTATTGTCAGCACTTTTGTCAACTTATAAAATATAAAAAAGTAGTTATATTGGCATAAATACAGTAGTTGGACATATGGCATTGCGGACTTTTTTTATAGATATTGATGGGTTTTATAATACTGTAGAACATTGTTTTGGTCTCTCATTAATAGTTTTCTCAGCGCACGCGATGATAACATTTTTAAGATCAAGCGCTGGTTCTTCTCAGGTCTGAGGAATTAATTAACTTTAGTGAATTGGTAGTAAATTGTTTGGCTTTGTAGAAATTCTTTCTAACCCTTTTTGTTTAAAATTTTCTTTGCTATGCTTTGTCATTTTTCAACCGACTCTGGCAAAAAGTCCCGCTTCCCTCATATTTTTTAATGTTTCCAACGTTAAAATAGTAGTGTAGTGTAGTAGTGTACATATATAGTACTAAGAAATATTATTAAGACTTTCTAATTTAGTAGGAGATAAAAAAAAAGATTTAATAGAAGGAAAAGGTTAATAGAATACTTTCTGAATTAATAGAAGAGTAAAAGTTGAATAGAAATTATATATTAGGCTCAATTAGCATTTTTTTGTAATTATAATAAAAAAATTGTGTAAAACGACCATACAATACTAAATTTGATAAAGGTTTAGTAAAAATGCATGAAAATAGAAAATTTATAAACTTTACTTACCAGCGCCCGAAATATTATACAATTGTACTAAAAGTACAAAAATAAATTGCGTTATTTTCATTTTACTTAACTAAAGAGTATTCCTTAGTTACTGTTGAGATTATACTACAACTGTTTTATTTATTAAGCCTTATATAGCAACGTTCACAAGAAATTTTAATGTTTTCATTTGAATAAGAATTACTCCGCTCCAAATTGTATAGAGAAACAATTGTATTGTATAATAATTATAATAATATTTGAAATTAACATTTGTAAATACGATATGTTTGCGACCTAAATTTATTCACTACGAACGCTATTTTAAAATTATTTTCCACTATCGTGTAGATGCGTATAAATGACCAAATTTAATATACAGGGTAGAAGCGTTAGCGCTCTTTTTACGGGAACAGCATTTAGGGAAAAATATTTTAAATCCATACCTAAAGAAATAATCAAGATACTTTAACAGTTTAGACGTAGGTTTTTTTTCCTTTCACGATGTTTATACATTTCGTGTGACGCACTTACTCATAGATACCAATAAAGTAAACACATACTACAAAAATATTACTAAAGGTTAAACGACTTTGAAATTTGCTGCCAATACCTACGGCTCGATGTCGGAATGTGATCCCGGCGTAGAATAGGATCATCCTGGTGCTGGCGGTGTCGTAAGAGGCGACTAAAGTACGTTTGGTAGAGTCACGTCGCCAGCAATGACAATACTGACTGAGGTGGAGTATTTTTGTTGTAGGGTCTTCGTCAACAATTTTATAAGTTTTTTGATCCGATAGTAATATTGACATTTACTAATATAACTGTCGCGTAATCGGCTCAGAAAACCAACAAGCCACCCACAGTAGAGAGACAGCCGGCACTTCTACCATATGTGAAGGGAGTTACAGATAGGATTGGCAATATCTTAAGAAGAACTTCCATAAAAACCATATTCAAGCCTTTCAAGAAAGTGAGCCAATTCTTGAGACCAGTGAAAAGTAATATAATTTACAGAGTGCAGGTGTATACAAACTGGATTGTAACTGTGGCTTTACATACATCGGTCAAACAAAGAGAAGCATCGGTGTTAGGGTGAAGGAACACATCTCCGATATCAAGAATGGACATGTATCGAAGTCAGCTGTGTGTAAGCATACTGTGGATAAACCCAGCCACTACTAGGTTTGATAAACCCCAAATCTTCGCTAAGGAAAACAGATACATTCCTAGAAAGATCCTCGAGGCTATTGAAATACAAAAACATCCTAATTTCAATAGAGAGGATGGCTGGAAACTTTCTACCACCTGGGACTCACTTATAAAATCATTGAAGTCTCAAACCCACCATACCAGAGGGCAAGATACTATCAGCTCATTCTGCAGGAATCCAGGGCAGTACGCGAATTAATAAATTAATTAAGAAACCGTTGGCGGTAGTTTGATATAATAATTATGTCAACTGACAGACGAATGCCACCTCAGTCTACCTGTGACCACGGACTACTACAAAGTGTTCGAAACGTCGGGTTTCCAAAAATGTATAGAAACACAAAATATACGCGATTAATCCGATTAAAATAATTTCATTTAAAACCAAAAAAATAATTGTAACCAATTAAAGTGGTACTGACAAAAACATTCTGTATAATAAACGAATTGAATATTAATTATCGTCTCAAAGATACATACATATTTTTAAGTCGTTCTGTGTAATTTTAATAACTTTATTTGGTGTTTATTTAAGGAACGTAAAATTTTAAGGTTTAAAAAAAAGATCTTTTCTCTACCAAAAAATGTGGATCAAACCAATGTATGGTTTAACCCACAGTTTTTGGTACGACATTTTTTTATTACTTTCGGAGTTCAATGACTGTTCAGAGTTATTCTTAACATTCTTTATTATTATACAATATATAATAACAAAGTAATTAAAAATCGCAATCGCCAAAAGAAACAAAATCAGAGAGCTAGATGTTGAGTTCCTCTACTCAACGCAATGCCTCGGATAATTCAGCAGCAAGTCGGGAACGGAATGTCTTAACACTAGGTCAGAACACAGCGTGAAGTTTATATAAATATCCCATAAATCCGATGTATTCCAGATATCTTACTGGATCTAAATATTTTAACAATTTTTCTTGAGTTGACTAATTTAAATGTAAAATTGTGAATCCAGAATTCGGCGGTCAGAGTTTTCATTTATATTTTGTTACAAAATAACTGATACGCAGTCGGTTGTTACTAGAAGTCGATTACTAGGGCAAAAATGTCAATAGGTGGAGATCTTATTTATTTTTCGCTAAAACAAATTTTATTCAATTTGAATATATTTTTAGGTCCCCAATAGTTATACCTTGTAACTTGTAACGTATTTCTTAATTTTGATTGGGTAATGTTTTATTTACAATACACCATTTTTTAAAAGTAACAAGTGTTTTAAAATTAATGTTGCCACCATATATTAACTAAGCACTATGGTCCTATATCTTTATTTGAAATATCAGGTAATATAAATGTAATTCTACGTTTCAACAATAGGCAAGGTAATATTTGATCTCGGTATTTAATTATGTTCTTTATTGTAATATTTTTTTTTAATTTTAAATATGGCTATGGGTATTTTGTATGTTTTAGAAGGCAAATTTGGTAATTCACTCTAAAGTCAGTCAAGTTTAATTGAAATAAAATTATGTATAGGATAAAATTTGTATATAACTAATATACAAAATTATTTATTTTCAAGTAGTTTTTCAAGTATAATTATAAAAATAAAGGTAGTTTCAGGTTTCTATAGAATAATATAACAAGTAAATGTTTAATAATATATTATATTGTCATCTTAAAATTAATGACATGCTTGTAAATATTTATTTGAAAGCATATAAAGCCACAGCCTCAATTGGCTTAGAACGGATATACTTTGTCACGGAGTTGAATATTTTCTCAGTTAATGGGTCCAAGAGGTAACGTACATACATAATTGTCAAAAATTTCCAATTTTCAGTAAATTTTCTATGCATGATGTCACCTGTAAAAATATTATACATCCATTACTATATTTTACATAAATATTAACACTTGTTATATTAGTATAATGAACAGCTAAGACAATAAAATAATATTACTTAATAAAAAAGACCAATCGTGGCATATAAGCACAAGCGTGGTACTGTACAATATGCGACATGTTGTGGATTCGTTTCCCATTCTACCCTGATATGTGCGGGATACAGAGTGAAGCTAAAAAATAATAATTAAAATGCACAATATTGAGACTTACTTAAATTCTTATCACCATTAAAAAGATTGTCTAAACGGAATTGAGCACCGCCTTTCACATCGTAGATGTAATCATAAGATTTTAGCAACATCAAACTCTTGCCATGAGCATCTTGTATGATATCAAAAGGAATGTTCATTGTTATTTGAACGTTCTCTGTAATATTTAATATAACATAATTAGGTTTTTCTAAGAATATTTAATAACAGATACATAAAATAATTTTGAACAAAACGTATATTTTAATATGATTTAAGTTATTTTACAGTTTAAAAAGATTTGATTTTGCTTTTAATTGATTCTCGGGAATACTTCGCCATTGTAGGTAGGATATTATTTATATGTTGTCTCATTGTATGCTGTTTTCCAATTTATAATATTTAAACACGACAATGCATTTTTTGATAATTTTAAGTATATTTAAATAGTAGATATGTAAATAAATAGCTTACCAAGCTCCATAGTAAAGCTACCATCGCCATAAATGTGGCTTGAAAGTAAGGTACCATTGTTTATATACCGACTTTTAGCTTCTAAATCCGTGTGAAAAACAAAATTAGCCATTTTTGTAGACATATCCACGCTAAAAAAATATTTTTAAATTATAGAGTAGATACTCACTCAATTTAATATTCAATAACTAATAATACATGCCTAATACTATCAACAATCCCATCCCCCATTCCTTTAACGCTCATACTTCTTAAGTCTGACTTCAATCCTCCCTTGTCTATATGTATATAGTCTATCACAATAGTGTCTAGTGGTTGCATATCCAATTCAGGAACTCCAGCAGCGAGGATAGGAGATATTGCTTGAGCGCTTGAAGTCAAGCACGTGGAGTCCCATAACCAACATTTTAATGGTGACGGCGGAGCTAAAACATAATTTTATCTAATTTAAATACATATATATATGTTAATTATTTTGACAAGGTATAAGTAGGTAGATACTGCTTTCTGTATATGATTAATTCTTTTTGCAGAAAAAGAAAGTAAATCGGACCATTACATCCAGAGATTTTAGCGGTTAAACAAACAAATTCTTCCGCTTTATTATAGCCCACTCGCGGCTTCGCCCGCATACTACTATTAATTATTTTATTATGCTGCATTTGCAATAAGATAATCAATTTAAAAAAATATATTTGTAAAAACAAAAACCCCGAGTGCATAAAATTAAAAAGAAAATAAACAAGTCCAATAGTTTATTAGGATTAACAATCGGGACCTCTATAAATTATGCGGGGTTCCTGGTAAAGATTTTATTGATTGAAGAATTACTTATAGGTCCCGACTGTTAATCCTAATAAACTATTGAACTTGTTTATTTTCTTTTTAGTTTTATGCAATATAATAAAGAATAATACATACATACAAGATACGCACGAAAAATATAACCCTTCCTTAGCAGTCGGGAATTATATAATCAATTTAATTTATACAAAACTCGTGCCTATGCTTGCGGCCGTAAAGGAAGCCTTTAATTGTTTAAAATTTACATTTTCTTAAAAAGTATACGTTCAAATTACACACTGTAAAAGCCATTAAAGCATATTTTCATAAAATTTCCTTGACGATTGAATAACTTTCGCTCGTAAGTTTCAATATAAAAAAAATAAAAATAAATCAGCTTCACGCTGTATCCCGCACACAGCAGGGTAGGCAGAGGGAACCTAGTGTTAAGATACTCCGTTTCCCACTTTCTGCCGAATTCTGGAGGCATTGCGTGTTGAGTGGCAGAACTCAACGCTGCGCACAGCCTCGACACCAGAGCGGAGAAATGGAAATATAAATTTAAGTAAATATTTAATTTTTCTCCTCGAGCGTGAATCGAACCTACAACCAGTCGGTTTTAAGTCACACTTTATGTCACTGCGCCACGACTCAATTATATATTCAATGTAGTGATATAAATTTATGTATGTATCTTTGCAGCGCACGAGCTTACAACAATTCGATGGCCAACTGTTATTGTTTTTTCGTTATTTAAGGGTAACTAAGACTTACACTATAACGTTTTATAGCTTGTAGCACTCCTGAAGAAGGATGTAAACATTTATTTCATTAGATAATTTAGTCGTTTTAAAATGATAATTTAAATGAGCATTAGTATTTAGAAAGCAGATTTAGCATAGTCTTCATATCATGGGTTCATTATTTCACTTGAAAATAAGGATGATTTCATGTTTAAATAGTTTTTTATATGTATTTAATATGATTAAAATCATTATTTAACATGTGAACAGCTAGAATAAACATTAATTTTAAGATTTCTATTATATAATATTTTACTTTAAAACATAAGGCAAACTGCTCATTTCATTGTCTATTCTCAGTCAAATGGAATCGGAATAAAATATTTCAAATGATACCTGTTTAAACCAGGCAACCCTGGGCTTGCGGCAGACTGAGAGCTGGAAGCCATTGTTTTTCCAATTCCTTATGCATTTTCTTTCAAATGATGTGCGATTCGCATGAAAAACATATGAGTGCAATTTTCTCCAAAAACGAGTTACAAAAAATATTAATTAAAGGTGATTGCGGCAGGATTATTTTACGCAACCCTAGTGTAATCTATTCTACTATCATGTATCGTTGTTAAATATAAGTTTCATTAGAATAACTGATCCCTACGGACTTAAGCAATGGGATCTTAGAAGCAATGGGATCATGACTACCGCCACTCAACATGCAATATCTCCAGAAGTAAATGTGACGGAAGTATCATAATGAGAACGGAGTATCGTAACACTAGGTTCCTAGGTTCTCTCTGCCTACTGCCTACTAAATATAACCCTTCCTTAGCAGTCGGGAATTATATAATCAATTTAATTTATACAAAACTCGTGCCTATGCTTGCGGCCGTAAAGGAAGCCTTTAATTGTTTAAAATTTACATTTTCTTAAAAAGTATACGTTCAAATTACACACTGTAAAAGCCATTAAAGCATATTTTCATAAAATTTCCTTGACGATTGAATAACTTTCGCTCGTAAGTTTCAATATAAAAAAAATAAAAATAAATCAGCTTCACGCTGTATCCCGCACACAGCAGGGTAGGCAGAGGGAACCTAGTGTTAAGATACTCCGTTTCCCACTTTCTGCCGAATTCTGGAGGCATTGCGTGTTGAGTGGCAGAACTCAACGCTGCGCACAGCCTCGACACCAGAGCGGAGAAATGGAAATATAAATTTAAGTAAATATTTAATTTTTCTCCTCGAGCGTGAATCGAACCTACAACCAGTCGGTTTTAAGTCACACTTTATGTCACTGCGCCACGACTCAATTATATATTCAATGTAGTGATATAAATTTATGTATGTATCTTTGCAGCGCACGAGCTTACAACAATTCGATGGCCAACTGTTATTGTTTTTTCGTTATTTAAGGGTAACTAAGACTTACACTATAACGTTTTATAGCTTGTAGCACTCCTGAAGAAGGATGTAAACATTTATTTCATTAGATAATTTAGTCGTTTTAAAATGATAATTTAAATGAGCATTAGTATTTAGAAAGCAGATTTAGCATAGTCTTCATATCATGGGTTCATTATTTCACTTGAAAATAAGGATGATTTCATGTTTAAATAGTTTTTTATATGTATTTAATATGATTAAAATCATTATTTAACATGTGAACAGCTAGAATAAACATTAATTTTAAGATTTCTATTATATAATATTTTACTTTAAAACATAAGGCAAACTGCTCATTTCATTGTCTATTCTCAGTCAAATGGAATCGGAATAAAATATTTCAAATGATACCTGTTTAAACCAGGCAACCCTGGGCTTGCGGCAGACTGAGAGCTGGAAGCCATTGTTTTTCCAATTCCTTATGCATTTTCTTTCAAATGATGTGCGATTCGCATGAAAAACATATGAGTGCAATTTTCTCCAAAAACGAGTTACAAAAAATATTAATTAAAGGTGATTGCGGCAGGATTATTTTACGCAACCCTAGTGTAATCTATTCTACTATCATGTATCGTTGTTAAATATAAGTTTCATTAGAATAACTGATCCCTACGGACTTAAGCAATGGGATCTTAGAAGCAATGGGATCATGACTACCGCCACTCAACATGCAATATCTCCAGAAGTAAATGTGACGGAAGTATCATAATGAGAACGGAGTATCGTAACACTAGGTTCCTAGGTTCTCTCTGCCTACCCTATGTGTGGAATACAGCGTGAAGCTGAAAAGTTTAGTTTCCAGATACATCTGGGACCTGCAATTTAGGTTAGGGATTAAGTTTTATAGTGAGTGACAAGACATTGCTCGCGAGGTTTTTTATAATGTTGTAATTGTACATAAGACCACCTATTCCTGTACTGAACCATCTCGGAATAAGTGATTTTTCAATTTAAAGGAGAGTTATAAATAGTTATCTTTAGCGTTTTCAGCCATACTTATATATTACTTATTATAAACTCGAAAGTAACTCTGTCTGTCTATCTGTCTGTGACGCAATCACGACCTAATCGCTAATCTGATTGTGATAAAATTTATTATAAAGAAACTTGTGGGTCTTTAAATGAACAGGGTACTTTTTTCTGTTTGATATACAATTTATTGTCTGACATGTTAATTACAACCGTCGCTAGGCAACAAGGAATTTTATCATTTTAGAAAAAGGAAAGGCCAAAATTGGCTTTCTGAACGCTTACATGGCGTACGCTGATTCAACCTTATGAGGCACATAAAAACAATGTTTTACAAAAATATTCTCCTTTCAAAAAGTTAAAAAAAAGACCGTGATAGTTTTGTTTATCTCTGAACCATAGAAATAAGTAAAAAAAAATCAAATAAATAAATCAGCTTCACGCTGTATCCCGCACACAGCAGGGTAGGCAGAGGGAACTTAGTGTTATGACATTCCGTTCCCCACTTTCTGACGAGTTCTGGAGGCAGAACTCAACGCCGCGCTTAACCTCGACACAAGAGCGAAGAAATGGAAAAATAAATTTAAGTAAATATTTCATCTCCTCGAGTGGGGATCGAACCCACAACCAGTCGGATTTGCAGTCACACCTCGTGCCGCTGCGCCACGGCTGGCTTCAACGTTTAATTCCCGACTTATCATTATTTTTCGGCTTATTTAGATTATTTAGGCTTATATTTTCTTAGTAATCTTATGGCAAGCTGAAAATAATTTCAAAAATATATTTAATAAATATACGTACTTATATTTTAAGCGCGCGAAGCCGCGCGAGTCCACTAGTTCCTTTTATAAATTTGTTATAATTTCTTTAGTTCAAAAATAATATAAATTATTAATGGAAAGTTCAAATCTATCTGTTGAAATTTCCAGTGATAGTAATTTTTTAAAATGTTGTATTTTTATGTTGGGAAGGGACTCAAAGACCGTATTTTAGGTAAAAAGTTTAATTGATTAATATTCATTATATATCAAGCGTCATATTAATTACAATCAGAGTACTAAGCTATAGCATTATAGCAACCAAAGTTTAATAATAGCAAATGTTTTGTGAGAAGGGCAAGGCAAATGTTTTTTTTTCAAATCGGGTAAATTGAGTTTTGGAAAAATTTCCCTTATTTACCAAGATTGACCAAGACGACGACGAAGAGCGGTGATGGGCTTCGTTTGTTATCAATGTTTTTGAACGGAAACAAAGCACAGCTTATATTATAACTAGTTTATCTAAAATCGTGAATTTAAAAAAAAATATAAATGATATATTGGACTCAATGAGCAAGTTTTGTTAAAATTATAGAGAACTTAACTCCATGAGAAACTATGAATAAATAAATAAAAACGCTTAAGAATTCTAGTAAAAATATGTGAGAAAAATTTTAATTTTACTTACCAGCGACCGAAATTTGAAACAATTGTGTTAAAAGTACAAAAATAAATTGCGTTATTTTCATTTTAATTAGCTAAAGATTACTCGTCACTGAGATTATACTACAACTGATATATTTAATAATAATTGTTCAGGCTTATATAGCAACGATCGCAATAAAATTTTATGAATTAATTAAACAAGGAAAAAACTCTAGAGTCCATGGGCGTATCTAGAGATGTTTTCTAGGGTAGACTTTAGCTATGGGCGGATTTATTTGTGTTAAGGTTTTTTTGTTAGTAAAATTTCTGGTGTCCACCACTGTTTTAATTTTGATTGTTTTTTTTTTGTTTTATTGTTTTATTTTTTTTGCTTATAGATTTCCAACTGACCTATTTTTCTGAGCATACTGGATATGCATTGTCGCCCAAGAAATGACTATTTAGAATATTAAAACTTAATATGTAGCAGTGGCAGAGGGAACATAGTACACTACTGTTAAGACACTTGGTACACTTGGACAATTATTATATTTAGACATTTCCATTACCGATTTGCCGCCTAATTCTTGAGGTATTCCGTGTTGAGTGGTAGAACTTAACGTCGCGCTTTTTCAAACATTTCTTATCGTTAGTTGTTTCAATTTTTCTAAAATAACGGGAAATAATATAATAAACACACATTATCTAAAATAGATATTATTAAAATATAACTATTTTATTGAAATGGTAGTCTCAGGTATGTTAATATTGGCGTGGTAGGATCACGGACACTTTTCTCCCTCAATGCGCCCGTGGGCTCCCTGCGACCACCTGTCACACGCTATCCGACGCGTAAGCTCATTTTGATAAGGTACTGAAAGCTGCGGTGCTTAAATTTTAAAATCAGTGGTAATAAGCCAATTCTCTTTTTTTTATTATGGAAAAAGACAAGGCAAACGAGCGTACGGGTCACCTCTTGGTAAGTGATCCGCCGCCCACGACCTCGTGTAATACCAGAGGAACTACAGATGCGTTGCTGGCCTTTAAGGTTGAGATAGACGCACTTTTTCAAGGTACCCAATTTTTATCGACCTGGAAACACTGCCGCAGGTAAGCCATTTCACAGCTGAGTGGCGCGTGGAAGGAGTTCCTACGAAACCGCACAGTAATGGGAAAACCATGGCATTCACAAATATATTTAAGACACGTATATTTAAGGTTATACATTTTTGAAAACCCGACGTTCAAACACTTTGCAGTAGTCTGTGGTCACGGGTGGCATTCGTCTGTCACTTTAATGTCATAATTATAATATCAAACTACCGCCAACGATTTCCTAATTGCCTGGCGTACTGTCCTGGATTCCTGCAGAATGAAATGATAGTATCTTGCCTTCTGGTATCTTGGGTTTGAGACTTTAATGATTTTATGAGTGGGTCTCAGATGGTAGAAATTTTCCAGCCATCCTCTCTATTGAAATTAGGATGTTTTTATACTTCAATATGTATGTATGAATGTACCTGTTTTCCCTAGCGAGGATTTGAGATTTATCAAACCTAATATACTTCTTCGACTTCATCATCATCGGATAGTAGAAACGACATTGAGAGTGCTCCAAAATATAAATAGTATACCGTTCGAATAAGCGGTATAAGTTTAAAAGTGTACAAATTTTGCAAAAGTAATAAACTAAAGTGCAAGTGAAGCAAAAAAAATCGTGTGAACTGTGCTTGTCTAATCTATAAAATATAACAATATAAAATTATTGACTTTGACATTCAGCGGCTTTACCAACATAACCAATCAGTTCGTTACGTTTCGTCTCACGGAATCGTCAATTTAAGTGTGGCCATATCCATAAAACAATTTACTTCCAAATTAAATATTAACCAAAATTTTATAACTTTAATCGAAATGGACCAGCAAATGCAATTATTATTTGTAAAAATA